>JAVIAB010000008.1:44949105-45011605 GCA_032433765.1 Megaustenia siamemsis | reverse complement strand
ATGCCCAAATACAACTTAATATTGTGTCCTTAGTAAGTAGTCCAATTTTCTAACCACTGAACAATTTTAACAGGATATATTTTTTGTCTTTGAATTAAAGGCGGCCTGGTGTGATATCAACCACATCACCCAACATTGTGCCGTGGTCACGGGAAAATATGATCACTAACACTTTATTCCCTAAGTCTTGGAGGGAACCTTGACCTACTTATCGCGGTTCTCCTTCCTCATTTGCCTTTCAGTGTCCAGGGGAGATATAATTTGCGGTATTTTGCTCTTCTGTTCGCCTCTGCTAATGCTATGTTCCCGAGTGATTCTAATATTCCGTCAATCCATCTTTTTCGTGGTCGACCCTTGGGTCTGGTGTTCTCGCAACGTTTGTTGGGGGCTGGTTGTGTTGTGTTTTGGTTACTCTGCCTTGTCACTTGGCCAAACTATTTTATCTGTTGTTTCTTTACACATTCTATGGCGGGGGTTTTTCCTAGTTTTTTTTCTCAGTTCTTCATTTCTGATCTTGTCTCTCAGGCTGTTTCATGTTATTCGTCTAACACATTTCTCCTCCTTATCGCGGTTCCCAAAAGTAAATTTAAGTGTTTTTAATTTTGAGTAACTGTAAGTTGTTTGTGTTCCGGCAGAGACGTAGCGATTAGGGCACTCGCTTGATAATACAATGATCCTGGTTCAGTTCCAGCGCAAAATAAACCCAAGTCGCCTCACGTAAAACTAATAATGGGTGCGTGACTTACTAAGCTGGCAATTAATAGGACTGGCTGGCTAAGTTCTTAAAAACTGTGACTTAGTTATGTGAAGTTTAATACGTTATTAATGCTCCATCTCTTGTGCTCTCTGTAACGAGAGTTGTATTACAATGTGCACCGACGGGAGGCATGTGCGGAATATCTTTGTGCGTACGACGCATCTCGCGTCGCCAGACAATTTATTTGACGTGCTGGGGATATTACAATCAGGATAATCATCAGTAGACGCTTGTTTTGATATTAAAGAGATATAGAGATAGAAGTACCAGGGACCCATGTGGGGACTTGTATCTTCTTCTCCTTCTTACCTTGCTCATTTACCGTTTAGCGTCGAGGGATATCTAGTTCGCAAAGTGACTTTTATCTAGGAAAAGAATCATAAATAATTTTTTTGTTTCAATTAGTATTTCAATATAATGATGATTCTTCGTTTTCCTCCTTATCTTTATTTCTCTTTTCATCTCTCAATCTCGCATTATCTTTCCTGTTTTCTATGTTTCTGTCTTTATTTCTATTATCTGCTCTTTCTCTTTATGTCATCTTTTCTGACTAATTTTTTTGTTAATTCTATCATCTTTTTTTCCGACTTTCAAATTCCGTTGATACTATTTATTTTATTTTATTTCTTTACTTCTCTCCCCGTATCTGTATTTATATTATTTTCACTAGCTTCTCTAATTCCTTTATTCTTTTTTTTTATTTATATGTTTCTTTTCGGTTTTTTAATATGATTTTTACCACCTCTCTTTCTCTCTCTCTCTGTTTTTCTCTCCCCTCTTTCGATTGCTCTCAATCTCTCTCTCTATTTCTCCACCTTCTAAATTGTTTCTTTTCTCTAAATTATTTTTTACGTTCACTCTATTCCTCTTTCACCTTCTCCTATTTCATTCTCTTCCGGTGCTAATTATTACCCCGCCTCTCTCTTTCTTTCTCATTATCTCCTTTGTCACATTTATCTAATTCGCTCTCCCTCCCGATATTTTATATTCATCTTGTACACTGTAACTTTCCTCTCACTACCTATTAATCGACCTCTTTTCCATTATATTTAAGCCACTCTCCCTCCCTCCCACACACACACATGCACACACACGCACACACATATTGTAGTCGTTCCGCACCTCTACAGGCATAACACAAATCAACCGTACAATTCTATTTTCCCTCGTTCCGTTTAGTTAACTACCGAAAAACAACTAAACAGTATTTTGTCGTGAAAAATCTCAACAAATCACATAATGACTTGCGTTCATGCTAAGAATTTGCACGAATCGGCTTGAATCGATCCAGTCTGCTTCTATCATTACACTTAATAGAAATCCTGCATACTGTATGCTGGCAGCATCTGCACAAAGATCTGCAGGATCTAATCGATGTGACTTAAGAACTGACCCGAATCCCTCCTCTGTCTTCACTCGCTTTAAATGCATTAGCGGCGTGCAGATCGTTACTTCTGCAGGTCGAACATCTCATTATTTTTAATTTGGCTAGCCTGGTTTATGAGTGTAGAGACTGCTGTTATAGATTAACTTAAACACACAAAGCACTGTAATCTAGAATCAAGAATGCGGCTTATGAATATCTGTGCATTTGATGATTGGCGTTTCTTGTATTCTAGAGACAGTGGGGGGGGGGGATATTTTTTTTTCGTTACCCAGAATGACAGCTTGAAACAGTGTGTGACACAAAGCAAACAAAAATGGGTTTCTACAATTTGTATTGGATAGTTCAGGTCACCTGTTCACGGTCATACTGCAAGGCCAATTTTGTTTTGTTTCTGAATTTAGTTATTTAATTTGGTTTTTATGCAGCTTTTACGTTCTATAATTGATGGAGAGAAAATCGCAATCGTAAATAGCAAGGGCCTTCTCTTCTGATGTGGCGATCATGTCTCACCGCATCTTGTTCCCTGCGAAGGTAATCGTTCTTCTCGCTAGATCTAAAGAGAGCAAATTTCCAATATTAGGACGAAACAATCATCATTTTTTGGCCGTGTAATAAGAAGGGAAAAGATAGAATATATCGTGACAACCTGGAAAATAGAGGAAAAACGAGATAGAGGACAAATATTCAAGACTGTTTAAGACAATGGTTTAGAAGAAAATCAACTGCAGCGCTAATAAACAAATATAGAGATAGAAAGTTGTGACGATCAACTACATCGGCAGACATGGTACTTCATTATGATGATAAAAATGATGATGATGATGACATATACGGTTTTCCTTAAGACGTATGGAGAAGATGGTGTTACAGCTCATATATTTAAGTGACCAAATGCACATTTTACTGGAGTAGAATTATGGAAAAGTACCAGTCACATAGCAGCGGGCAAAGAGATACAACGAAGACGATGACGCTGGATATGATACACTCTGCGGAAACCACCTGAGAGTATTACATAACAAGCTGTTTTTTTAATCCCCTTCGAAGGAGACAGAATATGCTTGAAGAAGGCAAACGGAAGCCGAGATCAAACGGAAGCAGAGATGAAGAGAATGGGGAAGACATGGAATGATCTTTAAAGAATGGCAAGAAACAGAACTACTTGTAATCTGTATGTTGAAGACCTATGTTCCAAAGTTAGCTGAAAAAAAAGAAGAGAAAGAATGAGAAGAAAAGAAATAAAGAAATACAGACTAAGTTTTTGAGTTATTTTCGGGTCATCATCATTGCACTTCGAACGTGTCCATAGGTGCTCAGATCCCTTCCTCAGCAAGTCCCACAGTGTCCAGTGACTGACGACTTCAGTTTTGTGTTGGTTGATACGTCCTCTAAAACGCCCACTAAGTTTCTGGCTGTGCCCATCTTAACACCCATCTCTTTTGACGTGTGGGAGTGACGAGGACTCATGGTTGTCGAAGTGATGTGCCCTTCCCACATCTCGGAGAACATAGATGACATCCGCACGATCCATTGGTTGACCGTCTTCAAAGACAGCACAGCTGACTAACCTGTCCGCTCTTTCATTTCCCCATACTGCCGCATATCCAGGGATGTAGATATATGTGGCTGTACGTATTTTTTGACTTCTGCAGTGACTCTACCCATTGCCATCGTACATAGCCCGCCTCCACTTTTCGTATCATGCTCATCAAGAAAACTGCAGTTTTGACAGGTAATGTTGCCAGTACCACACAGAAACTTCTCTCTTTTTTTCCATAAAAAAATATCTGATACTCATTTACAAGTCCAGGTGAACCCCTAAGTCATGTCGCTTGGGAAAAAAATTGCCACATTGAACCCGAAACGTTTTGGATGGTCAGTAGCGAGTGCATTAACCCTACTCAGCTGTTGCGGCTTATACAGATTAGATATGTCTAGCGACAATGCGTTGTTATGTCCAGCATCTTTTTTTATTTACTACAATGGTATCTCGTATTTACTACTTCTCAGTGCTACAGTTGTTAATTTATGAATATTATTCTCATGAGATCAGTCATCCATATTTATCATTTCTAAAATGTAACGGTGACAATAATAATAATTAAAAAAACAATAAAGCAGTATAGTAAGTAAAGTAAAAGTAAAGTACCCACGTCAAGCCAAGTGGCGTATAGGGAATATGATGTTAGTGACTATAAATTTTACAGACCTTCGGCACATAATTTTTGGGGAAATGTGGTCGGTATTACGCCCATGCTGCTTTACTTTCCCATTAAAAAAACCGGTACCCATTAAAGGCTGGGTGAACCCGGAAGCCGTCGGTTGGGATCGAACCCTACCTCTTGTCCTTAGCAGTATAGTGGTAAAGGGTATTGAAAACATTCCTCACAAAATACATTACACTACATATTACATCTTCTTACAAGTACTACTTAATGTTCAGTCCTACTTCCGTCTCAACTTACAAATATGGCTTTACTTATGACTCTGTAGCACTGAGACCCCATCTACAAAACTGACAAATAAATACATGAATCTCGTTCAATGACATCATACTGATGACGCAAAGAACCAAAACAATGTTGACCAACTTACATTTCTTGGAATAAATATGTAAAACAATCCGAACTATGAGCAAGAAAGAAACCTGTGGTATAATAATAATAATACAAGTACTTGTCAGTATTTAACTACGCGTTGCCCTAAATATCAGTGGCGCTGTCGTCTGCGACGTTATTGATTCTAAAGTGTGCCTTTGATGTTGGTACACAAGAAGTATTGGGAACTAAGAAGTAAATATTGAAAAGACAAGGCTTAATGAGTTAAGTGGACATATTTTGCTAATTTAAAAAATCGAACGAGGTCAACGAAGAATGGTGTTCTAGAAGACGGTTTGAAGAACTAACACGGAAATAAGTTATCATTAATAATGTGAAATTGCCTGAATAAATCACAATTCATATTCTTATTCTTGTTTTTCATCGCAGACTGACAAAGCAAACAGTGACATGGAGACACGTCTTTTTGCGGCTTTTAGATTACAAAAATATGTAAAGTACAGTCTTCTTGCCAAACTCAATTCCGAGGAAAGCTCCACAGGGTGCCCTAGGTCTGGTCAACATTGCATATTCATACACACCTTTCTCCACCTTTCTCTCTTTCTGGTGTTCACCTGATGACCAATCAATTAATTGACCTTTTCGTCATCCGGCCTTAAAAGGACGTTAAGTGGACGTAGATGCGTTGTGTTGAGGTTTGCAGTAGAACTGTGATATTTCCGTCTTTCGGCCCAACACATCCGCCGACTTTAGCACGTCATTTTTGAGTGCCAAGATGCCTTTTCTCTTCGATCCTTACTCCCTCGTCCAGACTGGACTAAGTTTCTGTTTCTAGAGGCACCACGATGAAGAGGAGTAAGGTCTGGATGACGCGAGGTATCAGCTATACGTTGCTGACAACTGCCAGTTCTATTACCTTCCAGACGCCTTGCCTCATTTTTCCCATCAATACTTGAAACGAAGTAGTGAATCGTCAACCATTGAGAGTTATGATTTATACCCTCCATGTTTCATCCTTATCGGCGATAGCTCAGTGGTTAGTGGACTGGACTACAAAGGACATGAGGCCGGGTTCGATCTTGATCGACGGCTTCCAGGTTCACCCAGTCTAAAATGGGGTACTTTATTCCCTTTCTGCGAAGGTAAATTAGCACGGGCGTAATATTGACCACATTACCCCACAAAGTAATGTGCTGAAGGTAAGAATTATGTTCACGAACAGTTACTCCTTGCAGTTTGTGAGAAAACAGTAGTTTGTATATACCTTTTCTCGTTCTTTTCCACCAAAAACCCATATAAAACACTAAAAGTGCATATGTATATCTATGAAGATAGATCTTGACAGTATCTAGATATATCATTACACTTGTTTTCTTCTGCTATAGTTTGTGGTATCTCCATATCTTGTCAGATCGGCAAATGTTAAATGTTTTAGAATATAAAAAAATATACCGGATACCTCTAGAAAGTTATCAATCACATGTCTCTAGAAACACATCCATCATATACAACTGGAAACACGTCCATCATATGCCTCTAGAAACACATCCATCATATACAACTGGAAACACGTCCATCATATGCCTCTAGAAACACATCCATCATATACAACTAGAAACACATCCATCACATGTCTCTAGAAACACATCCATCATATACAACTGGATACACGTGCATCATATACCTCTAGAAACACATCCATCATATACAACTGGAAACACGTACATCACATGCCTCTAGAAACACATCCATCATATACAACTGGAAACACGTCCATCACATGTCTCTAGAAAGTTATCCATCACATGTCTCTAGAAACACATCCATCATATACAACTGGAAACACGTCGCTCACATGCCTCTAGAAACACATCCATCATATACAACTGGAAACACGTCCATCATATACAACTGGAAACACATCCATCATATACAACTACAAACACATCCATCATATACAACTGGAAACACATCCATCACATGTCTCTAGAAACACATCCATCACATGCCTCTAGAAACACGTCCATCATATACAACTAGAAACACGTCCATCATATACAACTGGAAACACGTCCATCATATACAACTAGAAACACATCCATCATATACAACTGGAAACACGTCCATCACATGCTTCTAGAAACACATCCATCATATATAACAGGAAACACGTCCATCCCGTGCCTCTAGAAACACATCCATCATATACAACTGGAAACACGTCCATCACATGCCTCTAGAAACACATCCATAAGATACATTTAAAAACATTGTCCAAATCTATTCTAAACCCCAGGGTGATAATAGCGGATATGTGGCATCACTAGAGTACTTTGTTTGCCCTTCGTAAAATTTGGTTTCTCTAATTAACGTTGCATTTTGACCCATATAGCTAAACTGGTTTGATATTTGCAGGGGGAGAATTGAAAAGAAAATAGAATAAATGGTATGGTAAAAGCTATACGTGCTTGATAGACAACACAGATTTGAACGACGTTTCGGCTCAATAGGCCTTCGGCAGGAACAAATAAACAACACGCACACACAGACATGTAAGTAAATATAACTAATCCTACATAGCTAACTAGTAATGAAACATCCAAAACAAAATAATCGAAACTGGTTTAAGAAAAGAAAAATGACTTCCCTGTGTCGTGGACCGTGGTCAGAATGGGGAAGAGAGAGTCACACGGGTGTAGCTGTAATTATACCCTGCTGGTCAGGACCGTGAAAAGGGTTCTAAAATTACACGAGCTGGGGGAAGGCTGTCTAGGTTACCTCGACTGCAAAGGCACTGACAATGTCTAAAAGTAACTAAGGACTCACAAATACATGTATACACACACACACACACACACACAGATTAGTGTATACATATATAAACGTACAAACAGACATGCACATACCTATACATATCTACATATATATATATATACATATATATATATATATATATATATATACATATATACACATACATGCATAGATATATACACCAATACCCATACATATGAACACATACATGCATGTACAACCCATACGGGGACAATCATATATGTGTAGAAATGTGCGCATAATGCCCAAATAACTGATATTTGCAACTGTTTTGTTGAGAATCTCATAGGCCATCTTTCACATGATGTCTCGATTTATGCTGTCAAATCTCTTCACATTTTTATGATCATTTGTCACTGTCATGCCTGTTACTTTCCGACTCTATTTCTTAGTCGGACGATTAGGCACAAGAGGCGCAGGAATAGAAATCGTGCATGTACTGTACTCAACATAACAAATTACAATGTACAATAAACTGTAGAAAATTATGCCGTTCATTGATCTGCACACTGGCTACCAAGGTCATGGCCGGGTCTCCTGTCTCATGCGGGGCCGTTTCAGATGGACAATTTGAGAACCTGCGAAGATTTCAAGCGCACCCTTGATCACGTGATCCTTGCTGGACTAGGTGTGCAGCGAGCTCTGAGAGAGATTGATGCTAATGTAAAAACAAATTACCAGCTGTAGAAAACATATCCATGCTGATTTACATATCTGTTTTATAAACTGTTCGATTACAACGAAAGTGCATTAGTTTAGATGTTAGAACGTTGCGGCCCGTAGTATCTGTTATCGATAATGATAGCTTTGGGTTTTGGTTGCTTGGGCTCCATTGAGACAACCCAAAGTGCGACGCATTTTTTTTCTTGCTCTTTTATGGTAGCTAATTAATTGTGCAAGATGTCAGAGATGTTCATTAATTCAGATTATCATTTACTTACTATTTAGAAAATCTTACAGTTTATGTATCTCCCATTACACATTCAGAATGATTTGAATAAGTTATATCTAACATTGTAATAACAATTGTTATCGAACGTTAGAAAATACCAACGTCATAAAGTGTCTAAGTTGACAATCTCTGTAAACTTTTATTTGCATATTAATTAATTTACACAAAGTCACGATTGAAAAACTGAGTTATGTGAGACTTGTTATATCTGTTTATGATATCTAAAAGTGAAACCACTCCAGGGAAAAAAAATAATTTGTAAGAATTCTTGCTTGCTTGCGTTCGGCCGATGACTAAAGGAGCACATCTTTTCATCGTCCGCCCTTAAAAGGACGTTAAGTCGACGTGTCTGCGTTCTGTTGTGGTTTACAGTATAACTGTGATATTTGCGCCTTTCGGCCCACACATCCGTTGTGAGAATAAGAAGAGGGTAGGAGACTCAAGATATCTTAATCAACAAATATTGCAAAGTATATAGGATCAGAATTAAAATGCCACTTTGTGACTAAAACAAGCATCTGTGAGATTTATTTTCTATTGATGGCGATGATGAACAATTTTAAATTAAAAAAGGAAAAAGTGGTCCAGTAACAGCTTCAAGTAGTTGAGAAACAAAACAAAAGTAGAGCGACGTTTCGGACAGGAAGGCTTTCAGATGGAACAATAAACACACAAATATGTAAGGATGTACACAGAAATCTAACTACATGGCGATAATATGCTAGTAAAAAAGTAATGTACCCCTGTCACGCCAAGTGGCGTATAGGAAAATATGGTGTTAGTGATCCTATATTTTACAGACCTTCAGCACATGATTTTTGGGGTAATGTGGTCGGTATTACGCCAGTGCTGCTTTACTTTCCCAGAAAAAAAATCCGGTACCCATTTAAGGCTGGGTGAACCGGTGCCGTCGGTTGGGATCGAACCCTACACCTTGTCCTTTGTAGTCCAGTTCACTAACCACTGAGCTATCGCGGCTCCCGATAATATGCTAGACTCTGAAAAAAAAGAAAAACGCAAAAAAACGGATAATAATCCCTGTGGTCTGGAGCTTGGTCAAGCACTGACTGGACTGACATTGATATGGCGGGCTGACAGGGCGGGACACAGGTGTGAAATACAGTAAAAGGGAAGGGTTCTAAAAATATGTGGAGGTGGGTACAGGCTCCCAGACTCTGCTGTTACTGGAAACGTTTCTATGAGTTGATTCCCAATAAGTTTATCCACGTGCAGAATTTTGCTACGTTCCGAAGCGAGCACATAAATTTGTATATGTGTGTAACTATGGGCGTGTACACCGAACAGATGTGCACAAGCGCATGCGTACATAACAATATATTCATAAACGCTTACGTCTGCATGTATTACAACGAAACAGAAAAAAAAAAACCAAAGGAATCAAAATTTGCAATTCCATATGCAGACAAATAAAATGCTCTAACACGATCTCTTGTCTTCATAAAGTGCTCTAACATGATCTCTTGTCTTCATAAAGTGCTCTAACACAATCTCTTGTCTTCATTAAGTGCTCTAACATGATCTCTTGTCTTCATAAAGTGCTCTAACACAATCTCTTGTCTTCATTAAGTGCTCTAACATGATCTCTTGTCTTCATAAAGTGCTCTAACACAATCTCTTGTCTTCATTAAGTGCTCTAACATGATCTCTTGTCTTCATAAAGTACTCTAACACGATCTCTTGTCTTCATAAAGTGCTCTAACATGATCTCGTGTCTTCATAAAGTGCTCTAACACAATCTCTTGTCTTCATTAAGTGCTCTAACACGAACTCTTGTCTTGATAAAGTGCTCCAACACGATCTCTTGTCTTCATAAAGTGCTCTAACAAAATCTCTTGTCTTCATTAAGTGCTCTAACATGATCTCTTGTCTTCATAAATTGCTCTAACATGATCTCTTGTCTTCATAAAGTGCTCTAACATGATCTCTTGTTTTTATAAAGTGCTCTAACACAATCTATTGTCTTCATAAAGTGCTCTAACATGATCTCTTGTCTTGATAAAGTGCTGTAACACAATCTCTGGTCTTTATAAAGTGCTCTAACACGATCTCTTATCTTCATAAAGTGCTCTAACATTATCTCTTGTCTTCATAAAGTGCTCTAACACAATCTATTGTCTTCATAAAGTGCTCTAACACGATCTCTTGACTTCAAATAGTGCTCTTACACGGCATCTTGTCTTCATAAAGTGCTCTAAGTTCTACTTAGTTTAGTACTTGGCATATGTAAGTTAGTTGAGCATTACTCGTAATGTCTGTCTGTAGGCGAGGATTCAAAGAGGAATGTTCTATGAATGTGAAATACAATTTTTTTTTTTATGATTGCTTATAAGAGAAAACAAAACTGTGGCGAAATGATACAAACAAACTTAGCAGGAAACAAATAAACTGATGGTATCTTTGATTTGAAATGCAAAATTAATATTTAAAATAACTGACTGGAGCACTCTCCAGAGATAATTGCAATTTGCTCCACATTTTTAAACATTTTCTGACAGTGCGTCCCTGATCTAAACGCTGGCGACCTAATTGATCTACAATTTTCCATCTGTCTTCGTGGGCATTAACTTTCCATCGATAATTTATTCATCTACTGAGATTCTTCCTTCTATGATGCCTCTGTTAATATCTTTCCGGCTTGTCTTCAACATTTCCTTGTAATATGGGTCATGTGTTTTTGTGTGTGCTAAAAATAGTATCACTGTTTTTGTAATATTCCTAGCATTCATCTTTCTATTTATTATATTTGTTTTTGTAATATTCCTAGCATTCATCATTTTATTATATTTGTTTTTGTAATATTCCTAGCATTCATCATTTTATTATATTTGTTTTTGTAATATTCCTAACATTCAACATTTTATTATATTTGTTTTTGTAATATTCCTAAAATTCAACATTTTATTATATTTGTTCTTGTAATATTCCTAGCATTCAACATTTTATTATATTTGTTCTTGTAATATTCCTAGCATTCAACATTTTATTATATTTGTTCTTGTAATATTCCTAGCATTCATCATTTTATTAATTATGTTTTATTTTGGTAATATTCCTACTATTTTATTACCTATTATTACCTAGTATTCTATTAGTCATTTGATTTATTATGTTTTTTTTCCGTTGCTACGGAGTTCGTGCATCTGAAGTGAAGTCCATCTTCAGTGCTTTCGTTGGTGTGTAGCGGGCATTCTTCATACCGGGGAACGTGTTGAGGAGGCGAATTTGGACATTATGAAGTTGTCCAATGAATATGATCATTCGACCAATTAAACAAAAAGTAACTCTAGGCACAAAACTTTCGAGACATTTACTGATTCTGTTCCTATTTATCCACTGGTGCAACACGTTTTATCAAAGTAATTGTACTGTAGACCGAAGTAAGAAACAATGATCGTACCGAATTAACAAGCGCGTTCATTAAACTCCAGCAAAACCTTCTAAGATGGCCAGACACTTGTACCAGAGACATGATGAAGGGGACACCCCCCCCCCCCCCCCCCCCATAAAAAAGGCGATACAGCCTTTGGTAAAATGAATAGAAAAAGACCACTTCTACCATACAAAGACGTCTGCACAAGTGACATTAGGCTCTTGATACGAGTATAATTGGCTGGGAAGTGCATGTTAAAGACGCATCCAGATAGAGCAGACTGTGAACTCCTTCCTGAAAGCGGACGAACTCAATTTATGAAACAGCTTTACGTGGTAATTAACAAAACAAAAGTCGACGTTTCGACCAAATAGGCATTCGGGCTGGAACAGCAAACAACAATACAAAAATATGTATAAGGATATGTGCACACATCTAACTACATGGCGATAATATGTTGGATACTCAAGAAAGGAAATAACAAAGGTCACTTCCCTGTGGTCCAGAGCGTGATCTCTATGCATCTTGGTGCATCTTGATGCCTTTAATCACTCAATTCATGAAATGTCGCCGGCTCTAGTCGAGCACAAAGAAAATATGTCAACCTTCAACAAGATTTTTACAAGGTCACTAAATCCATCAACTATTTAAACTGACAGAGCTCTACCTTTCTGCAGCCACAGTCGCAGTTATCAGGGGTTCACGTTATACATAAATGCTAAATATTTTAAAACTTTTATTTTTTATGGCACATGTTTAATATTCGGAACTTCCGATCAATATGAAGGATAGGCAGCAGGAACTGTTAAAGGCTGTGTCTGAAACGTGTTCCTTGTTGCAGTTTCCTCATATTCCAAGTCCAGCTTGCTGCCGGAGCTACTGAGTTAAGTGCTCTGTGTAGACCGGGAGCTGTGCGTTTCATCTGTTTTGATCGTGTTTCGATATTCCGATTGCTTACAATGAATGATGAAATGGTGTGACGGGGAACAGATGGATGTGTTCACTTTCTGTGCGGTTTCGCCTTATATCCCTTGGCACGCCCTGACATTTCTACGATGGGAACTGCAGCTACCTTTATTTTTTTGGGGAGATGAGATATTAATTCGGATGATTCCACTGGCACGGGCGCTTGAGCAATTATGAATTTTAATTCGTTTGCAGTGATACCGGGGCTTTCCATAACTATAACACAGTTTAATATTGAGATTATAATGTGTTCATTAAGCTGTGCAAACAATATAATCAATATATCACAGTAGCTGTATTGCATGTATTAAGTAACTTAATATTTGTATTTTCTACACAAATTAACTGTATTTATTTATCTGCCTATCTGCTGTTATTTGCGATTTCATTTATTGCCTTTGACGGAACCGAGGTAGAACAATTGCTAGTGTACTGATCTTCGAAAGACAGGATGTTGGGTTGATTTCTAACGAGGGATGTTGGGTTGATCTCAAATAAGGGATATTGGGTTGATCTCAAATAAGGAATATTGGGTTGATCTCAAATAAGGGATATTGGGTTGATCTCAAATAAGGCATATTGGGTTGATTTAAAACGAGGGATTTGGATTGATTTAAAACGAGGGATGTTCGGTTGATCTCAAACGAGGGATATTGGGTTGATCTCAAACGAGGGATATTGGGTTGATCTCAAACGAGGGATGGCTGTGCTCACCCAGCAGTAAACGGGTACTGGAGACGATTTATGGAAAAGGCGTTCTGGCGTAGTGCTGACACATTACCCGTAAACCGAGCTGATGGTCGAATAGTACAAGTACTAACACTATATTTTCTATACGCAACAATCTAGGTCTGGTGGGTTTCTTTTTTTCTTCTTCTGCTTCTTCTTCTCTTCTTCCTCTTCTTCTACTTCTGCTTCCTCCCAAATTACTTTTTATAGTGCAGCGATAGTGCTTTATTTTTCATGTGAACACTAGGTTTCGATACACGTCTCCTACTCAGCTAACAGAAAAGAGTAGCTCACTCGTGGTTAGAAAGGAAACTCATTCGAGGAGAGTGCACTGAACTGTGCTACATCATAAGATGTGCAAAAAGACATGTAGACACTTCACACCCTAAAGGCATTAATGCTATAGGATACCCTTAACTTACCTATTTCAAAAATTTTCTTTTTCGAAAACAAAACATTTAATTAATAAATAAAAAAAAAGCTCGCTAAAAGACGCATTAAGCAATGGCGGAGTACATGTGACTTGTGAAGAAACTCAAAATAAAATGGTTCAGCTACCTACCTATCTCGATCGTCTGGTCTAGCAAAGACGATCTCGCAACTTTTTTTTTTCGTTCGCCAGCATTGATCTCTGATGAAGAGTCCCTACAGACTAGAAACTGAATTTTGCGTGTTAATCCATGTTTCCCTAGCAGCCGTGTGCACAGGGGTCACTCGTCGTACAGGCAGATAACTCCGTCTTCGGAGGTCCTCATATTTTTTCCGTCGATGAGTAATTGACGTTTCAAGCCGGGCCTCGCTGCTGAGACCAGGGGTGGTTGCCGCAGAGAGAATTAATAAATAAAAATCCCAGCTGGTGCAGCCGGGATTTGAACCCACAACTTCTCTGTCTTGAGGCCGACGTCTTGCCTCGAGACCAACCACTCCCCGCAACAAAAAATATGAAATTAGCGACAAGGATAATTAGGCAGAAAAAGACTCTGGATGATAACATTAAAGCATGGACAGGCCTTCACTTTCCAGAGTTCTAAAAAAAATGCTTTTTAAGATAGAGAGAAATTGAGAAGGTTGACGAAGTCTGTCAATCATGTCTCAACGACCCCTTGGGATATGGGAAGAAGTGGAAGAAGAAAAACAAATCATGATTGTTCAGAATATTCGTATCTTTCCACATTTACTTGCCCCCCCCCCCCTATTTACAATCGAGTTATTGAATGTTCATTGACCTAATTAGATGAATAAAGGGGATACTAGAGTCACTAGGAGCGACATCACCAGAAGAGGCCAACAGAAGAGCAAAGAATGGCAGATTGCATCTCCCCTCGACGTCAACGACATAGGAGGAAAGATAGAAGAAGAGGAAGATTGACCTAATTTGTTAGGCTATGCTATTTATCTTAATTATTTCCCTTTTCGTAACTACAACTATTTGCCATCGACCTAGAGCTCGTTTGTTGATATTTCTTCCAGTTTACGAGCATAAATTTCAACTACTTCCTGGTTGCTGGCTCGCTTATAAATTATTCTCACACATGTAGCCTTAACCAAGACTAATTTATTCCTAGAGACAGACTGAATGTTGTATCGATGCAGACAGAAGCTCAGTCAGTAGTTGATATGTCTTTACAGTAAGTCAGCCTTCCGCCCTCGACCTCGCCTCGCACATATTATTGATAAACGAGACGTTCGTTATAAGATGCTTCCAGCGAGATAACTGTCGAGGGAGGATTTTCACCGAGGGGGGCAACTTCATAATTGCAATGATTGATAGAAGCCAGACTACCGTATTTCACATTAACTGTGATGAATCCTACGGATTGCTTCCAAGCAAAATAAATCAGGTAATTGGATATAGAATGATACTACCAATTAGAAGTGATAAAAGCGACCTAAGTTCTTGGAAATAGATTTTAAGAAGTGCAAAACATACAACAGATGATTCGTTGAAAAAAGGTGATAATTGCTGTCTGTCGGATCTTGCCACACAAGGTGTTATTTTTTTTTTTTTTACATAATGTATTAGCTGCCAAAAATGTGATGATTCAAGAAGTTTTAGCATATAAAGCTCATAAAGAAGAAAGTAAAAGACTCCGATAACAAAAAGTTAAGTCTGTAAAAGAAAAATGGAATTTAACATTTCATAAATATAACAGCAAGGACATTGTCTAAACTTTAAAAATAGATCAGTGACTGGCATAGTAACAATCATCAGTGGATGGAATATGTGTACAATTGATTAAAAAATTGGAGAAAATAAATTCCGGAACCTCAGGAAAGATGTACACTATCATTAATAAACCACCATCCCAATCATCATTCTTGTCACGTCACGACGTTTAAATTGGCTCTCATTGTACCTCTCCATTAGTCTCTTTTTTGAGTGAGCTTCTCAATCTCAATAGTGGAGTTGATATCTCCAGTCTTGCCTCCCATATCAATATTCTTCTTAGTGTCTTTCTATGTAGATCTCTTATTTTTCTGTTTCTCATTTGCAGGTGCTTTGTGATTCTCTTGTTATTTGTATCCAATCACAATGACAACATATGCCCACCTTTTCTTGATTTTACGCGAGACTGTTGGTTCCACAATCATTTTCTTGTTTCTACTTTTAGCTCGCTTTTAAGAGCTGAAGACAAAGGAGAGCAATTGGAGGATAAAAGCTTCAGAAAAAAAAGAAGCAGAAGGAGAATATTGACAATAATAAGAAGAAAAAAATAAGAATGGACCTAATAATATGGTGATGACGATTATGAAGAAGATGAAGAGGAGAAGGAAGAAAAGAGGACGTTTACAATAGCTAAAAAAACATAATAGAAGAATAGCAAATACGATAATTGACTTGATAAAAAATACACCAGCAATTAAGATGCACAATCATCTAAATTAATGAAGTTGATGTTGATTAAACATTGATTGTAGTGATATTGATGATGTTTAATGTCGCTCTATCATTGTCAAACTTGCACACCAGATTCCCAAACAGTCAATAGAATGAACACCACATAAACGAAACGTGTCTGCAGCAAGGCGAGCGTCAGCATGGGAGAAACAGTTATAAAAGAAGAAGGAAACAGGCGACTGTAGAGCTGGGGTAACTCTGGTAGCAAGGAACCAGTACTGAGGTGTGGTATACAAGGTATGGTGACAGCTTTACAAAGAAGAAACACAACAAAATACTGACGTTTCGGCCAGCGGTCTTATTCAGAAGACGGGGACAACGAGAACAAACACATATATCTGTAGCTACATGTCGGATGATGAAGTTAGGGAGAGGTGGGCAGAGAGATTAGGGATAGAATGGTGAGGCACAGATATCTGTAGCTACATGTCGGATGATGAAGTTAGGGAGAGGTGGACAGAGAGATTAGAGATAGAATGGTGAGGCACAGATATCTGTAGCTACATGTCGGATGATGAAGTTAGGGAGAGGTGGACAGAGAGATTAGAGATAGAATGGTGAGGCACAGATATCTGTAGCTACATGTCGGATGATGAAGTTAGGGAGAGGTGGACAGAGAGATTAGAGATAGAATGGTGAGGCACAGATATCTGTAGCTACATGTCGAATGATGAAGTTAGGGAGAGGTGGACAGAGAGATTAGAGATAGAATGGTGAGGCACAGATATCTGTAGCTACATGTCGAATGATGAAGTTAGGGCGAGGTGGACAGAGAGATTAGGGATAGAATGGTGAGGCACAGATATCTGTAGCTACATGTCGGATGATGAAGTTAGGGAGAGGTGGACAGAGAGATTAGAGATAGAATGGTGAGGCACATATATCTGTAGCTACATGTCGAATGATGAAGTTAGGGAGAGGTGGACAGAGAGATTAGGGATAGAATGGTGAGGCACAGATATCTGTAGCTACATGTCGAATGATGAAGTTAGGGAGAGGTGGACAGAGAGATTAAAGATAGAAAGGTGAGGGAACGCAGGCCGAAACGTCAGTTTTTTCTTGTTTTCCTTTTTTGTAAAGCTGGCACCGATCCTTAGAGTGTATAACACACCCCACTACTGGCTCCTTGCTTTACTCACAATCCTATGCCTCATCTCACCGTCCACCTCTCCCTAACTTCATCATCCGACATGTAGCTACAGATATATGTGCCTCATTGTTTGTTCTCGTTGTCCCCGTATTCTGAAGAAGGCCGTAGGCCGAAACGTCAGTATTTTGTTGTGTTATTTTTTTGTAAAGCTGCCACCATACCTTGGGGTGTATACCACACATCATTGCTGGCTCCTATAAAAGAACTAAAGTGACAGTTAAAAATCACTCTGGCGCATTAGAATATCTTCTTTATCTTCATCCCATAACCCCAAGGGGACGCCACTGACACCCCCAACCGTTTCCCTTTACCTACTGTGATTCCTTAGGTATAATGCACATCAAATGGCAGGACAAAATAACCAACTTAACTGTCCTGCAACGTGCTAAGACCCCAACAATCATGTCGATGCTCAGATATCGAAGACTAATATGGCTGGGGCACGTCCAGCGAATGGAAGAAAAACGCATCCTCAAGCAAATACTATATGGTGAACTAATACACGGAAAAAGACAAATCGGCAGACCTAAACTACGATATACAGATATCTGTAAATCATCTCTGAATGACTTCTCCATCTGTGAAAATGACTGGAAACATCTGGCAAGTGATTGCACATAATGGAGAACATGTATAAGGAATGGTATAACATCATTTGAGACTTTGCTAAGGCAACACTTAGATGAAAAAGGATGAAAAACCCTGTGGATTAGTGGGCCTGACTTGTTCATTCTGTGTCCGTGTGTGTTTATCAAACATTGGTATAATTAGCCACGAGCGAAGCTGTTCGACAAAAACAAAACCTCAACAACAACAAAATACACAATAGCTTCCACTAGACCGTCTGACAAGACGAAAAGGGCCATGTATATACTCCTTAGGAGTCTGCAAAGTCAAGCATGTCCATTCATTGATGTTATATTCCTATCTCTTTCTCTACCTACGTCTCCTTCTTGCTCCTTTTATAATTCTTTGCAGAATGGTATTTGCAGGCCAGACGATCGAGATAAATATACGTTTTATAATATGTATAACAGTACATATACATTTCATTGTTTGGCCACGTGATAAGAAAGAAAGTTAAACAAAATCAACAAAGCTATGTTTCATTAAACACACAACAAACAAGTAAAAAATACCACAAGATGATTCATTATAATTACTATCGGGTAACATA
This sequence comes from Megaustenia siamemsis, assembly GCA_032433765.1. NCBI lineage: Eukaryota > Metazoa > Mollusca > Gastropoda > Stylommatophora > Ariophantidae > Megaustenia > Megaustenia siamemsis. The sequence continues at coordinate 44,992,804 of JAVIAB010000008.1, read as the reverse complement.
TCCTTTGCAGAACGTTGCATTCACCATGGTCCGTCTGAAAGAATCTCTAGCCAGATCTCCCATAGAACGTTGCATTAACCGCTGTCAGTCTGAAAGAATCTCTAGCCAGATCTCCCATAGAACGTTGCATTAACCGCTGTCAGTCTGAAAGAATCTCTAGCCAGATCTCCCATAGAACGTTGCATTAACCGCTGTCAGTCTGAAAGAATCTCTAGCCAGATCTCCCATAGAACGTTGCATTAACCGTTGTCAGTCTGAAAGAATCTCTGTCTCTAGCCAGATGTCGCACAGAACGTTACATTAACCGCTGTCGGTCTGAAAGAATCTCTGTGTCTAGCCAGATGTCGCACAGAACGTTACATTAACCGCTGTCAGTCTGAAAGAATCTCTGTCTCTAGCCAGATGTCGCACAGAACGTTACATTAACCGCTGTCAGTCTGAAAGAATCTCTGTCTCTAGCCAGATGTCCCACAGAACGTTGCATTAACCGTTGTCAGTCTGAAAGAATCTCTGTCTCTAGCCAGATGTCCCACAGAACGTTGCATTAACCGTTGTCAGTCTGAAAGAATCTCTATCTCTAGCCAGATCTCCCATAGAACGTTGCATTAACCGTTGTCAGTCTGAAAGAATCTCTGTCTCTAGCCAGATGTCCCACAGAACGTTACATTAACCGCTGTCAGTCTGAAAGAATCTCTGTCTCTAGCCAGATGTCCCACAGAACGTTGCATTCACCACGGTGAGTCTGCTGAAAGAATCTCTGTCTCTAGCCAGATGTCCCACAGAACGTTGCATTCACCACGGTGAGTCTGCTGAAAGAATCTCTGTCTCTAGCCAGATGTCCCACAGAACGTTGCATTCACCACGGTGAGTCTGCTGAAAGAATCTCTGTCTCTAGCCAGATCTCCCATAGAACGTTGCATTAACCGCTGTCAGTCTGAAAGAATCTCTGTCTCTAGCCAGATGTCCCACAGAACGTTACATTAACCGTTGTCAGTCTGAAAGAATCTCTGTCTCTAGCCAGATGTCCCACAGAACGTTACATTTACCACAACCAATCTGAAAGAATCTCTGTCTCTAGCCAGATGTCTCACAAAACGTTACATTAACCGTTGTCAGTCTGAAAGAATCTCTGTCTCTAACCAGATGTCCCACAGAACGTTACATTAACCGCTGTCAGTCTAAAAGAATATGTCTCTAGCCAGATATCCCACAGAACGGTGCGTTCACCGCGGTGAATCTGCTGAAAGAATCTCTGTCTCTAGCCAGATCTCCCATAGAACGTTGCATTAACCGCTGTCATTCTGAAAGAATCTCTCTAGCCCGATCTCCAATTTCTTCTGTTGTCATGTTCAGAGTCTCTTTGATGCCTTGAAACCACCTTCTTCTTGGTCTGCCCTTGATGCGTTTCCAGCAACCATGACTTCCATTACTGTTCTTTCGGTTCCATTGTGTCTTTTGACGTGACCATGTTATTTTAGTTTCTACTTGAGGGTATTTGCGGGATTATAGGAGCACTAGCAAACTTCATAGCAGAGGCTGTATCCAAGCAAAGAGCTAAAGACCACAAATGTCCCATTCCCTAGACAGTGAGTGCTGCGGTGGTGCAGTTGTTAGTGTACCATTTTGTCAACTGGAATCAGGTAATTTCTAGGCCTTAAACGAATATAGAATTTTTCAATGAAAGACATGCAGCACTGGTGTAATACTGACCACATTACTTAAGCATATGCTGATGGTAAATAAAATATGATCGGGCGCTAACATTATTTTCCCCTTGACGTCATAGCGGAGTTCTTTCTTTTTATATTTTGACGCTGAAATTTAAATGAAGAAGGATAAAAGAAGAAGATGATAATGATAATTAACTTGTAAACAGACGTCAGTTTGTCATTTGGTGATATATCGCTTTTATGAGAACACGCAAGCGGGAAGAAAAAAACCCGCATCGATTATTCCCGGAAAACCTCTAGGAAGAAATATAAAAGTAAGAAAAAATTGTAAGAACAATACTAATGGGGAAAATCGCTGCTCGACGTTCATGGCGTGTAATCTGCACAAGAAGTTCCAGAGTGAGGCGTGGCGCGGACACGCAATTCATAGCATAAATGGCGCCTTCGAACTTGCGATTAGTGATAATAATGATCGATTATTTTCCAGTATTGATTAAATAGCGATCTTTTATTTCGCACATACTTGGACGGATCAACCCGCACTCTATATGCCATATATCGTAATAAATCGAATGTAGTGCGACATAGCAAACAGAATACAACTAGGCTAAGTACTTTTTGGGGTACTGCGTTCGTGTTTTACTTTTGTTTAGTTTACGTTTATTTTACATGATAATTTGTTTGGTGCTCTGTACTGCATTTACAGCAAGAACGTTTCGACTCGGAACATCCGATTTTTTGCAGACTTGGGATAACGAAAAACTTGTCCCACTTCAATTTATTCATTAAAAAAGATACTGACAATACATTGAGTAATTCATTAGAAGGAACTCGTTCAGGAGACTTCTCATTCCAAGGGAATCCTCCCAATGCTATTTCGTAGAATGTTTATTTATGATTTGTACAAATTTATATAGAGCAAGAACAAATTAAATGTAATGTAAAATGTAATTTTACAGGCCCTTTTTGGAATCCCCAGGGGAAAAGAAAAAGAGGAAGACCAAGGAATTCTTGGAGAAGACAGATAGAAGCAGAGATGAAGATGATGGGGAAGACATAGAGTAATCTTAAAAGCATGGCAAAAAACAGATCGACTTAGAAAGTGTTTGTTGAAGACCTATGCTCCACTGGGAGCTAAAAAATTAGAAGAAAGAAGATGAAGAGGAAGAAATAACAAATAAGCTTAGCCATAAAGAGAACTTTTGTTCTTTCCCAGCTCAAAGATCTCAGGCTGAACCAGCTTGACAATAAATCGTTTCTTGTTCACGGAGTATAGAAAAGTAATAGCAGCAAGTAAGAGCAGTGGCCTCTTTTCTTGTCTTCAAATGTAATGAAATTGTAAAATTATGTTAAATATATCACTGTTCTGCGGTGTTATATGTTGTAGGAGATCCTTTGGGTAGGACAAAGTGAAATTTTGGCAATTAAGTTTGTAGAGCAACACTCGATAATAAATCCACAAAAAAGCTACCAAATATCCTTGACATTGAAAGACTCTCTCAAACTCTCTCTGATACAGACTCTCACAGACTCTCTCACATACAGACTATCACTTATACACACTCTCTCAGACTCTCTCACATACAGACTATCACTTATACAGACTCTCACAGATTCTCTCTCATACAGACTCTCACAAACTGTTTCTTATACAGACTCTCACAGATTCTCTCTCATATAAACTTTCAAAAACTCTCTCTCATACAGACTCTCTCTCTCTCAAACAGATTCTCACAGACTGACTCTCATATAGACTCTCACAAACTCTCTCACATACAGACTCTCTCACATACAGACTCTCTCACATGCAGACTCTCTTTCGTACAGACTATCACAGACTCTCTCTCATACAGACTCTCACAGACTCTCTCTCATACAGACTCTCCCTCATACAGACTCTCTCACATACAGACTGTCTCACATACAGACTCTCTCACATACAGACTCTCTCACATACAGACTTACTCACATACAGACTCTCTCACATACAGACTCTCTCACATGCAGACTCTCTTTCATACAGACTATTACAGACTCTTTCATACAGACTCTCACAGACTCTCTCTCATACAGACTCTCTCTCATACAGACTCTCCCTCATACAGACTCTCTCACATACAGACTCTCACAGCAAGAAGAAGTAATTAAAACTAAAACGACAATGAAGAACATAAAATATTCATGTGATAGCACAGTTGCAGAACTATTGACAGCAGACAGCATCTTTCACACCTTTTTTTCCGCAAACTCATTCTGGTTCTGTGTAAAGACACACAGTTGGCAGTTCACATTTTGGAACCCTCTGGTGGCAAGTTTTGCTCATCAACTTCACCGGATTAATACTAAAGACATAAATGTGAAGTTTCCAGGATAATGAGACACGCAATAAATGGAGACAAGTGACGCAACTCTTAATGGATGGAAAGGTATTCTCCCAGATCATTACTCAAAGGCCATCCAGGGTAAAAAAAAAGACAGACCTTCGGCACAGGATTTTTGGGGTAATGTGGTCGGTATTACGCCCGTGCTACTTTACTTTCCCAAAAAAAATCCGGTACCCATTTAAGGATGGGTGAACCCGGAAGCCGTCGGTTGGGATCGAACCCTACCTTTTGTCCTTTGTAGTCCAGTTCACTAACCACTGAGCTATCACGGCTCCCGATCATCCAGGGTAATCGTAAATAAATGTTCTCTTACAATATTAGCAGCATAACGAGGAATGAGGCTTTAATGCTAACATTAAGATGGCCAACATCTTTTGTCATTGCTGATATGGTCAGTACCACGGCAAGCCGTCCAATTTTTGCATAAAAATCTGTGGTCCTGGTTTTTAGAGGCTAAGTGAACCTCGAGCCAAAATGGTCCGGAAAAAGCGCAATATCTTGGAATTGAATCTGGAACAGCGTGGTAAATAATGAATGCAGTAATAGACATTACTGTTTAGAATATGAAACACATCTTTTCAAAAGAGACACAATAATTTGAAATGCAACGTCGAATAAGGAGCGGTAATAATTTACTAGTTTTCTTCTGGATGTGTGCACTACCAGCGAGGTGATGTAACCGTGCGTGTGCACACAATTCCTTATTTGACAAAAAAAAAATAATGAGCACATATAATGTGTTTACTCGGTGTCCAGTTTGATTAACTCTAAGAACACTGGTTGACCCAAAGTCTGTAACGACATCGCTGTCTGAAGTGCTGTGATATCAGTTCTGATAATTTCATAAAGCGCACCAGTATCAAAACAGGGAGCCGCGATAGCTCAGTGGTTAGTGAATGGACTACAAAGGACAAGAGGTAAGGTTCGATTCCAAACGACGGCTTCCGGGTCACCCAGCCTTAAATGGGTACCGGATTTTTTCTGGGAAAGTAAAGCGGCACGGGCGTATTACCGACCACATTACCCCAAAAATCATGTGCCGAAAGTCTGTAAAATTTATGGTCACTAACACCATATTCCCTATACGCCACTTGACGTGACGTGGGCTCTTGGCTTACTTCTACCAATATCAACACTAAAGTAATGAACAAGGATTACAGAATATAACTTTCCTTGTTTTGGAGTAAATAAGAAAACAAAAACAAAAAGAAACATTGTGGTTATTACCTAGCAAGAACGTTGCGCACTTTAATTCGCATAAGCCAATAAAGAAATATGAGAGATCTTCATGTATTAAATCGCTGTCATATGGAGCTTAATAGCGTGAGTGAGATTACCGGGTTTCCCCGCAGCATTTTTGATTTAATCTTTCTCACGTGATTTCCGGGTATTCCAGCAGCAAGTGTTGCAATCTTAAATGGGCGGAATTAGTTGCAGCAGTTTTGTGTTAATGATAAACATAGACTGATAGTTCTTTGAGACCAACGTGGTAGAAAGCTGCGCTGGAAATACGTCGTTGCGGAAATCGATAGCGGTTGTTCAAATAAAGACGGATTCACATTCCGCCCTGAGGCTGGCTGTACGGCAGTTTGGTTAAGTTAATTATGCACTTTAGCAAAGAGCTAGCTCACAAAACCAGTTTCCGCTTTTTTTTTTTTTTTTGTCATGGTTTCCTCAGTGTTAGATCTTATACCCTAGTCACAAAGATTGAGTGTTTGAATGTAAGCTACCAAGATTGAGTGTTTGAATGGAAGTTTTAAAGAACGAGTGATTGAATGAAAGCTACCAAGATTGAGTGTTTGAATGTAAGCTTCCAAGATTGAATGTTTGAATGCAAGCTACCAAGATTGAGTGTTTGAATGAAAACTAACAAGATTGAGTGTTTGAATAAAAGATTACAAGATTGAGTGATTGAATGAAAGCTACCAAAATTGAGTGTTTGAATGAAAACTACAAAGATTGAATGTTTGAATGAAAGCTTCCAAGATTGAATGTTTGAATGAAATCTACCAAGATTGAGTGTTTGAATGAAAGCTTCCAAGATTGAGTGTTTGAATGTAAGCTTCCAAGATTGAATGTTTGAATGAAAGCTTCCAAGATTGAATGTTTGAATGGAGGCTACCAAGATTGAATGTTTGAATTAAAGCTACCAAGATTGAGTGTTTGAATGAAAGCTTCCAAGATTGAATGTTTGAATGAAAGCTACAAATATTGAATGTTTGAATGTAAGCTCCCAAGATTGAGTGTTTGAATGAAAACTACCAAGATTGAGTGTTTGAATAAAAGATTACAAGATTGAGTGTTTGAATGAAAGCTTCCAAGATTGAATGTTTGAATGAAATCTACCAAGATTGAGTGTTTGAATGAAAGCTTCCAAGATTGAATGTTTGAATGTAAGCTTCCAAGATTGAATGTTTGAATGAAAGCTTCCAAGATTGAATGTTTGAATGAAAGCTTCCAAGATTGAATGTTTGAATGAAAGCTTCCAAGATTGAATGTTTGAATGAAAGCTTCCAAGATTGAGTGTTTGAATGAAAGCTCTCCACAACTTTGTCCTTACAGTTGATTGTAGTGTCTGCTGTTGACTTCTAAAATGGCACTATTTGAGTCAGTCTGTTACTTTTTTCCCGCTCGTTCTCATAAATCTTTTACTATTTACAAATATTTAGTTGTTCTTGCTGTTCTATTCTCCAATATATGACCAAAGAAAATGTCGACTATTTCTTTCTGATGTTCATCAAAAGACTCCTTTTTTTCTCCATTGACCTTCCTTTCGGAAGTCCTAGTCGCGGTCTTATTTGGCTACCCATGGTATTGCCAACGTTTCTATACAGAACAATACTTCTGTGGCCTATACAAAAGCTACTTCTCTGTTGTCCTTGATTCACGTCCATATGTATAGACTCGGACTACGTAAAAGTTAAGTATTTTTCTTGCTTCAATCGCCGGAGAATGAGAATCGTAATATCTTGTCCTTTCTTTGAGGTGCAACTATTTTATACCTACGGATTGTTCTATAAATAGCCTTGACTGTATATGAGCGGTTACATATGTTTGTTGTTGATGTTATATAAATATATATATTATCATCATTGATTGCCGTTCCGCATCGATTGTTAGCTACCATGGACTGCCATTCCGCTCTATCTCTTGTTTTGATAGTGTAGGTTGTCATAGACTGACTTATCCATATTTTAATTGATGTTTACTCGTCTATGTTAGTCTTGGTCTGCCTCTGCCTCTTTTACATTGCGTTTTTCCTTCTAAGATTACTTTTCGAAAGCTGATGTGTCTTTTAACATGCCTCAAAAATCTCTTTTGTCTTGTTTGATTGTGTTTAGTTGTTCTCTTTTCATTTTTAGTTGTTTTAACACTTCATCATGACCTTTTCAGCTGAAGGAGATGTCTTGCATTTCTTTCTTCGTGGTGAGTCCAGATGATGCTACTCCATTGACTGTCTTTTTGGCTCAGGTTAAAAAAATGTGCCCAGGTTTCGTCACCTGTAACAATCTTAGCCAAAAAGTTCTCTCCATCCACATTGAAACGCTCCAACAATTCAGAAGAAATTGCCGGTTCTTTGTAATCGATGCTCATTTGTGAGATTTCGTGGAACCCATTTTGCACAAACCTTAGAGAATCCGAGAGTTTTTATAATTGTATTTTCGCTACCAATGCTGACTGACAACTTTAAGGCTAATTGTTGAGTAGTGAATCATCTATCAGCAAGAATAATGCCATCAGCGCATTTCAACATCTCTGTATTGGTTTCTGTGTCAGCCCGTCCACAGCGCGGCCGATCAAGAAGCTCCGTATCTCCGCTTTCCGATTTATTTATTCTCTTCGGAATACCCGGCAACTTACTGTGCTCCTATGGACTGCAAAACTTCCATACACATTACATAGGTGCTCGTATGCACATGTGTTTAGAATTTCTTGTTTCACGACAGTTTCCTTCTCTAAAACGAGAAATTCTATCCCAATTCGCTTCTTATAACGCAAATTGCTAACATGCTCCATTTCAACGGTTTAGTGCAGTCGTATTATTTCGCCGACTGAAGTGCAAGTTGGTGCACACAATCGAGATATGCCATATTAAAATTGTATTAAACACCAGACATGGTCATGCTTTTTGTGTTTATTATTAGCTGAGAAAACCGATGTGGTACATTACCTTTCGTACGCCCCTCATATAACGGTTTAACTGGGATTTTTGTTATCCGAGATTTTCCATATCGCATTCATTCTGGATAATCAAGAGTCTACTGTAAATGTCAGTGTTTAATGAACTGGACTACAAAGAACAAGAGGTAGAATTCGATCCCAACCGACGGCATCCGGGTTCACCCAGCCTTTAATGGGTACCGGTTTTTTTTTCTTGGAAAGTAAAGCGGCACGGGCGTAATGCCGACCACATTACACCAAAAATCATGTGCTGAAGGTCTGTAAAATTTATGGTTACTAACACCTTATTCCCTATACGCCACTTAGCGTGACGGGGGCACTTTACTTTTTTTTTTACTTACAACTGTAAATGTATATTACGCAATCACACACACATACACGCACACAGGAGCAACCATCTTAATCGGGAGTTAACTCCTGTCATTTTCTATCGATCTTGACAGGTTTCAATGGCAGAAATCAGACAAAGAAAAGGGCAGTCTGGTTATTCAATTAACACAACAGGGGCCAGCTCACGTGGCCGCACACCGGAGGTCAAAGTGCATTCAACGTCAACTTTGGTCGAGGTCGTTTCAAGGAACGACCCATCACCGAACGCGCTCTTCAATACGAGTTATATTTAGTTGTTACAATTACAGTCACTGTAACTCGTGGCAGGTTGGTTAGGGCACTTGTATATTGATCATGAGAATTCTGGTTCCTTTCCCAGTTGTGGTGAATTTTTCGTGACCGATAATGCTTCGAAAGTTCGCTCAGTCTTTGAAAATACGTACTAGAGTTTTATATGTGAAGTTTAAGCGGCTTGGGGTTTCGGGGATGGTGCTTGGGGTAATACTGACTAAATAACTATAAATGTGAAGTTTGTTACTGACAAATACTGACTAAATAACTATAAATGTGAAGTTTGTTATTGACAAATACTGACTAAATAACTATAAATATGAAGTTCGTTATTGACAAATACTGACTAAATAAATATAAATGTGAAGTTCGTTATTGACAAATACTGACTAAATAACTATAAATGTGAAGTTTGTTATTGACAAATACTGACTAAATAACTATAAATGTGAAGTTCGTTATTGACAAATACTGACTAAATAACTATAAATGTGAAGTTTGTCATTGACAAATACTGACTAAATAACTATAAATGTGAAGTTTGTTATTGACAAATACTGACTAAATAACTATAAATGTGAAGTTCGTTATTGACAAATACTGACTAAATAACTATAAATGTGAAGTTTGTTATTGAGAAATACTGACTAAATAACTATAAATGTGAAGTTCGTTATTGACAAATACTGACTAAATAACTATATATGTGAAGTTCGTTATTGACAAATACTGACTAAATAACTATAAATGTGAAGTTCGTTATTGACAAATACTGACTAAATAACTATAAGTGTGAAGTTCGTTATTGACAAATACTGACTAAATAACTATAAATGTGAAGTTTGTTATTGACAAATACTGACTAAATAACTATAAATATGAAGTTCGTTATTGACAAATACTGACTAAATAACTATAAATGTGAAGTTCGTTATTGACAAATACTGACTAAATAATTATAAATGTGAAGTTCGTTATTGACAAATACTGACACCAAAACCTAACGACAAAAGGTTTACCGGTAATCCTTTCATATTTACTTCAACCTTACAGACCACATCGGTGGTTGAAATGATCATCCTTTGCCAAGTGGAAGAGAGAAGCCCATGTAAATAATAACAGCTACTATTCGTCATCATCAGGTGCTATGTCGGCTGGCGTACACGATCATTTTTCGCCACATTTCCCAGTCATTGATATAAGTCATAAATTCAGTCAGTGATCTTTTATTATGGCATATGGATAGGCTACTCAATATTTTTTCTCTTCGTTTTCCTCTGCGCTTTTAACTTTTCATTCTGCTCGTTGTTATAGTTTTCTCAATGCCTTCTTTTCACATCACATGCCCAATAAAAGTAGATTGTCTTTTCCTTATGATTCAGATATTTTTGATTTTTCTCCAGCTCTTTTTTAACATTTGTCATGAATAATCTTTGTTATTTATAGAATTCGTAGCATTCTTCTGATAAACCACATCTCAGCTGCTTTTAATCTTACCTGTGTTTTCTCATCAGCGCTTGCGCGTATATAGAAGTTTATTAGGCATTAAGACAAGGTCACATGCATATAATATGTTCCAGAAAGTTTTCAATATCACGAGCATACCACTGGAAATGAGAAACACTTAGATAGATTGACCCTATTATTTAAAACACTGTTTGTGGAACATTTCACGACACGCGCCCAAAAGGACACGGAAGTGAACTCGCTTTAACTTCGAGATCAACACAAACTTTGGTAAGAGCACCGCGCTGAGGATGTCGTTGAGTGTATCTTCAGAGGGTAATAATCATAAAATGACAATTTCTATAAAAGATTAATAAATGTTGGTACATAAACGAGTTTCTACATGATAGTGTTCATTCTATCGTCATTTATCATCTTGTATCCGGCAATCAGTGTTTATCCGACTTATAATAAGACTGCAACTGCCATGAAGTCGCCACCCTCATATGGTGAGCGGGGAATGGAGCTGTGGGTGTCAAAAGTTTGGGAACCAACAACACTGTTGTGTTACTAAATACATTTAGAACAAGGCAAATGAGATGTTTGGGGCATGTTAGAAGACACAATGGCCTAATAAAAGTAATATTGGAAGCGAAAATACAAGGTAAAAGAGGCAGAGGCGGACAAAGACTAAAATGGACGAGTAACATCAAAAGATGGACAAGTCAACCTATGACAATCTGCATCATCAAAGCAAGAGACAAAGTGAACTTGCGCTCCATGGTAGCCAACCTTCGATGCGGAGACGGCACTCAATGATGATGATAATGAACAATTTTCTATGTCAATACACCTTCCTCAAACATAATAATCAAATTAACTAAAAGAGACAAGCGATAGTGTTAGATTTAAATTAAATAAGTTGAAGTAAGATTTCCTGGTTGTTGTGTGTGGCCTAAGTAACAACCAAGAACTAAAATAACTAGCCCCAGATCGTCAATCGTGAAGAACTATGACTTCCGCCCTATGTGTCGTCTTTGGCCCGTGAGGAAAATGAAAGATTTCCTGGTTTCTCATGATCATCGCCCAATTTTTGGACGACGCCTCTACATCCAGAAAAAAACTTCCGGTACTCATTTTTAGGAGGCTGTTGGAACCCCTAAACATTACCGGTCTGAAATAACTTCGCCAAACCTGAGAATCGAACTAGGACCCCTCTGACCTGGAAGCGAGTGCACTCATAATTGAACAATCGAAGCTTTTTTTTTTTTAGATCTTAAAAATGGATGCTCATCTAATATTTAGGTCAAGATGAGATAAAATCAGATGTCTTCAGAGTTCAGTAATTGTTCGTTTATAACGATGTCTTTTATAGAGAGGAAGTCAGGTGAATAAACTATTAAGCCTCAGGCGCGGGTGTCAGCTGCATACAAATGTATCATTACGCGCAGAATTTGCCTCGTAAATCAATCTCCAATGGGAATTCCGAGTAGACATGCGCAGAGAAAGATCGACGTGCATGTAGTTCAAGGTGACTCAGAAATGTGGGGGAATATGGCCACCGACCGTCTCTTATTTTCTATTTATTTCACATAAAAAAAAAAAAAAAATCACACGAAAAATAAACCAAACAATTTCTGGAAAAATGCAAGGGAGGCAATAATTTCAGAAGGGGAGTTAATGAGGTACATTTGCTGTAGTTTTGGGTCATGACATGTAGAGGGTTATGTGACATCAGCAGTTGGCAGATGGCTTTTGCAGCTAACTATCTTCAAGGAATCAAGGGATGGACGCTAAAATTATTCGCTGATAAATATAACTCAAGGACAGAAAATAAAATATGCTTAACATCGTAAAAAGGATTTTTTTAAAAATAAATAAATAAAATAAAAAACATAACTAAGCGCCACGTCACAACAGGTGAGATTCTGGTGAACTCATTATTTTACAGATCTTCAACACATTTTTAGGTTATATGGTCGGCATTACGCAAGTGCTGTAGTTCTTTCCCAGAAATATTAAAATAAAGTGCTCATAACAGTTGGCCAGTAATTGTTGCAACGAAGTTATTGCTTCATATTAGATCACTACTATTGACTCAAATGGCAATGACCCATGTTTTCCAACTTTAGCCATTGGGTCATATTTGTTGACGAATAATTTTAGCAATCGTTCTTGGGCTCCAGGCAGTTAATGACTGAGAATTATGTTACATTATATTATTAGGGTCAGATCCCTCCAGAGCCGGGTGTAGGCGGGGGCTATTCCTGACACAAAGATTTTCTCTGAAGAGCCTGAAGACGTTTAGTTTTTACTTTTTCTTTTTAAATTCTGGTTTAATATAACCCAGAAGACGTAATCTCTGGTTGAACGGATCGTGCATTCCCAAAAAGGAAGACAAAACCAAAGTCAACAACAAATGATTGATAATAAATAGATATGCGCTATTGGTTAATGAGCATTTGATTAAAGATCATAAACGCGAATTAAAATGTAGACGAGCTAATATTAGCTCAAGATGAATCTACACAAAATATGAACAAATGAGGAAAGTAATATTTGAGAGCAATTGATCACGTGTATAGAAGATGTAGACATCCGCATCTAGCATGAACATGGACACGACCTGGCAAACGAGGAAGAAGCAGACTATTGGGGAGATGGCGCATACATTATGAAATAATAGAGGCTGGCGAGCCCTGGAGGGAGTTATTCATGCTGACTCCATGCTGACTCCATGCTGACTCCATACCGGATTTGATGGAAATCGGAGTTCAGAGGATTAAGTAGAAGAATAGAAGGCATATGCTTAATAGATGCTTGAACAGCGGTTGACTACTTCATATTTTAGTTGCGGAGTTCAAGTGCAAAGTAGATGTACAACAGAGGTGTACAAATGCACACAGCTTCTGTTTTATTACTTTGAATATTTGCAAGATACATTTTGTGTATTTTATTTTTATAGGAAAATACAAATCAACAAATCCACTAAGGTATCAATGGCAGGCCGCTGTGTTGAGGTTTTATTTCACATTTGATATAAGGAACCTTTGACCATGTCAGGATTCGAACATGCGTCCTCCTGTCTTGGATACGGTGTATTATCGACTTGGCCACCTGCTCTCCAATGTGTAAAAAGGACCAAAAAAAAAAGCTTATAGCCAAATTCTTGAGGAAACAATCTTCAATTCTTGGCCCCCGTTTTGAGAAGGGAAAAGCTGGCATATATAGTGGCCGCTTGAACAATTGAGCATAGAAAAGGTTAAGAGATGCAGAGGGAAAAGATAACACATAATTTTAAAAAAAAATTATTTAGTAGAAAGTCAACAACAGAAAATATAAACATCTGTAATGATTGTATGTTGTGGATTGACATGATCACCTATGCCAGCAGGCTCGTCTCTTCATGATGATTCTAAGTGTCAAATAACGTAGTGCCACAGTTACTTATTGTTTATTTAAAACTTCATCAGAAACAAAATACGTCGTGCGAGCACAGTATCACACAAAAGGCGAGACAGTGAGGGAGAGCTTAAAATATTTAATACTGTCCTTTGCATTGTTTCCTGTCAAGTTTTCAATTTTATTGCGTATTTGTGGAAGATAGTATGCAAGTGTGTATGAGATAAAGAAAGAAAGAAAGATAAAAAAAAGAAACAAACAAATAAAGAAGGAAAGAAAGAAAGAAAGAAAGAGATTGAGATATAGAGAAAACATTGTCTTACTAAAGTAAAATTGTTTAATAAAAGTATGACATAGATACACACGACACAGGATTACTGTGGACACATAGCAGTTCTTAAGCAAGTGGTATATATTGTTACGAACAAACACTATTTGGTGGCGAAAGTGTTTTCACAAAACTATTATAGTTATAAATGTAACCGGTCTAGCTCTATAGGTAATCTTCTTTATGATATAAAGCTCCTCAGCGCCAAGCGACCCAATGGTTCTTATAGTCGAGCCATACATATCATTTTCAGTATCCTTTTGAATGACAGTTACTACCTAATATAGTCTAGAAGGCTAAGTCTGAGACTGGAGTGATCGTGACTCACCGAGAAGGCAAAACTTCTAAAATATCGACAAAGTTGTTTCACTTACTTTTCACTTCCATACTGGCACACATAACTTTCCTAAATGTGGTGGTGAGATACATATTTTTAGGTTTACTTTGTTCTTGAGCGTCTCCGTTCAAAAATGAACATATGATAACCCTGTCATGGCTATAGTACGTGATTATATGATAATCCAGTCCTAGCTATAGTACGTGATTATATGATAATCCAGTCCTAACTATAGTACTTAATCATTTGATAATTTAGTCCTAGCTTGATCATATGATGATTTAGTTCTATCTCTAGTACGTGATCATATGATAAATTAGTCGTAGGTCTAGTACTTGATCATATGATAATTTAGTCGTAACTCTAGTACGTGATCATATGATAAATTAGTCGTAGGTCTAGAACTTGATCATATGATAATTTAGCCCTAGCTCTGGTACGTGATCATATGATAAATTAGTCGTAGCTCTGGTACGTGATCATATGATAAATTAGTCGTAGGTCTAGTACTTGATCATATGATAATTTAGCCCTAGCTCTGGTACGTGATCATATGATAAATTAGTCCTAGCTCTAATACTTGATCATATGATAAATTAGTCGTAGCTCTAATACTAACATTATCTATCTATTTACTTAATCATATGATAATTTAGCCCTAGCTTTAGTACCTGATCATATGATAAATTAGTCCTAGCTCTAGTACCTGATCATATGATAATTTAGTCCTAGCTCTAGTACCTGATCATATGATAATTTAGTCCTAGCTCTAGTACCTGATCATATGATAATTTAGTCCTAGCTCTAGTACCTGATCATATGATAATTTAGTCCTAGCTCTAGTACCTGATCATATGATAATTTAGTCCTCGCTCTAGTACCTGATCATATGATAATTTAGTCCTAGCTCTAGTACCTGAACATATGATAATTTAGTCCTAGCTCTAGTACCTGATCATATGATAATTTAGTCCTAGCTCTAGTACCTGATCATATGATAATTTAGTCCTAGCTCTAGTACCTGATCATATGATAATTTAGTCCTAGCTCTAGTACCTGACCATATGATAATCTAGTCCTCGCTCTAGTACCTGATCATATGATAATTTAGTCCTCGCTCTAGTACCTGATCATATGATAATTTAGTCGTAGCTCTAGTACCTGATCATATGACAATTTAGTCCTCGCTCTAGTACCTGATCATATGATAATTTAGTCCTCGCTCTATTACCTGATCATATGATAATTTAGTCCTAGCTCTTGTACCTGATCATATGATAATTTAGTCCTAGCTCTTGTACCTGATCATATGATAACTTAGTCGTAGCTCTAGTACCTGATCATATGACAATTTCGTCGTAGCTCTAGTACCTGATCATATGACAATTTCGTCGTAGCTCTAGTACCTGATCATATGATAATTTAGTCGTAGCTCTAGTACTTCAACCTTATTCCTACCTAAACAAAACAGCAAATTAGTAACTACACCTTCACAACATCTCCCCCCACACACTCAATGTGTTCTTTATTTTACAAATTTGTAATCCTCGAGATTTTGGAATAAATCCACAAACGATCTGTACATGTTGCGAAAGGAAATACGTAAATAATAAATTGTATAAATTATGCAATGGGGGAAGATCATGGATTTCTTAAAAACATGGATTTCATCACGATATCTATCGTGTGGATTTATCAATAATTTTTTTTCCGGACTAATGCCTTCCAATAATTTCAACGGATGTCTATTTTTTAACGCCATTGCGACTTTGTGCGGTCGATAGTACAGATCCTGACGAAAAGGCCGATCAGCCCAGAAAGCGCCAAGTCAAAGACTCCTAACAGACTACATTATTTCAGACAGACTACACTCTTTCAGACATACTACACTCAATCAGACAGACTACACTCTATCCGACAGACTACACTCAGACAGACTACACTCTATCAGACAGACTACACTCTTTCAGACAGACTACACTCTTTCAGACAGAATACACTCTATCAGACAGACTACACTCTTTCAGACAGAATACACTATTTCAGACATACTACACTCTATCAGACAGACTACACTCTATCAGACAAACTACACTCAGACAGACTACACTCTATCAGACAGACTACACTCTTTCAGACAGACTGCACTCTTTCAGACAGACTACACTCTTTCAGACAGACTACACTCTATCAGACAGACTACACTCAGACAGACTACACTCGTTCAGACAGACAACACTCTTTCAGACAGACTACACTCTATCAGACAGACTACACTCAGACAGACTACACTCTTTCAGACAGACAACACTCTTTCAGACAGACTACACTCTATCAGACAGACTACACTCTATCAGACAGACTACACTCTTTCAGACAGACTACACTCTTTCAGACAGACTACACTTTATCAGACAGACTACACTCTTTCAGACAGACTACACTCTTTCAGACAGACTTCACTCTATCAGACAGACTACATTCTATCAGACAAACTACACTCTTTCAGACAGACTACACTCTATCAGACAGACTACACTCAGACAGACTACACTCGTTCAGACAGACAACACTCTTTCAGACAGACTACACTCTATCAGACAGACTACACTCAGACAGACTACACTCTTTCAGACAGACAACTCTCTTTCAGACAGACTACACTCTATCAGACTGACTACACTCTATCAGACAGACTACACTCTTTCAGACAGACTACACTCTTTCAGACAGACTACACTCTATCAGACAGACTACACTCATTCAGACAGACTACACTCTATCAGACAGACTATACTCAGACAGACTACACTCGTTCAGACAGACAACACTCTTTCAGACAGACTACACTCTATCAGACAGACTACACTCAGACAGACTACACTCTTTCAGACAGACAACACTCTTTCAGACAGACTACACTCTATCAGACAGACTACACTCAGACAGACTACACTCTTTCAGACAGACAACACTAGAAGACATCGAGAAGAGTTCAAGAGCTGACAGTTAAACGGGCTATCCTTGATCATCTTTGACGATGATGTTCTTTAATTTATCGAACACGTTGTTACTACCTATATTTCTTTTATTTATTATTATATATTTCTTCTATTTATTATTATATATTTCTTTTATTTATTATTATATATTTCTTTTATTTATTATTATATATTTCTTTTATTTATTATTATATATTACTTTTATTTATTATTATATATTTCTTTTATTTATTATTATATATTTCTTTTATTTATTATTATATATTACTTTTATTTATTATTATATATTTCTTTTATTTATTATTATATATTTCTTTTATTTATTATTATATATTTCTTTTATTTATTATTATATATTTCTTTCGTAATTTATCTCGTTTTTCTTGCAATATTTATTTCAAGCTTTCCGATGTATTTTTAACATTCCTCCCAGAAGCCACATCGTGGATGCAGCCTTAAGGCCCTTCAGGTCTTCTCTAGTATTATCCGCAATTGAGATCCACAAAAGTTGTTGACTGTCAATAGATACACAACTAAAATCTGATCCAGCAATAATAGCTGAAATGTGACTAATTTTTCCTCAGAGATCAACTTTAACCATTTACTTGGACCAGTAAGAGGCATGCACATCACATATTTAGACCAATAAGGGGCATGGACATCATATATTTAGACCAGTAAGAGGCATGGATATCGTATATTTAGATCAGTAAAGGGCATGGGTATCGTATATTTAGCCTAGTTAAGGGGCATGGACATCGTATCTTTAGATCAGTAAAGGGCATGAACATCATATATTTAGACCAGTAAGGGGCATGGATATCGTATATTTAGACCAGTAAGGGGCATGGATATCGTATATTTAGACCAGTTAAGGAGCATGGATATCGTATATTTAGACCAGTAAGGGCATGGATATCGTATATTTAGACCAGTAAGGGGCATGGACATCGTATATTTAGACCAGTTATGGGCACGAACATTACTGCGCTTAATGCTTTTGGTGGTTTCTTCTGGTTTGTGTTGCTTTTTATATTATGACGTCTTATACATTGTATAAATGTCAGCTTTCTAGTCTTTTACTAGTTGGATCTACATCTTTGACTTCGGAGGCTGAAATGTTCTTCCTCTTGGTGCCTCCTTCCATTTGCAGACATCTCTGTCTGTCCATAAGTCATGTATGGATCTTCAAAAACAATCACCAGAATTATCATTGGGTTAAATGTAGAGGAAAAGCAATAGAAAGGCAACCAAGGGCAGTGGAAACATAAACGAACCGTGTGAGGTAGACCTGGTCAGTGTCACGTCAGGCCGTCTATTTTCCATAGAGGAAATATTTGACACATGTTTGTGTAAGCTTCACAAACACTGTAACGGTGTCTCGATTAAATACACACAGCTCTGGAAGTTGCACTGACCATTCGATCAACTGGCAAGAGTGCTAGCATCTTCGCCAGCGCGGATTCCTGGGTAATGCGCTCAGGTCATATATTGTTTGGCATTTAGAAATATCATAAGGTTACTATCACTTTTACATAATTATTCTAAACTCACTTGTGGTCATTAATATATTTACGTAGCGCGCATAGTGGATGTTATTGCTGCAGAATTAGAAATACGCTGAATTTCACTGGTGGTTAAAGAAAATCCTTGTATGTGTTCATTTGAACAAACTGCTACAAAAAAATATCTTTAGAATACATGCATCATCATCATGTGGCAATACTAGTTGATGTAGGCGATCATGTTCAACTATTCTCTATCCACAGTGCGTCATATCAATTCTGTTGTTGACTGTTTCGCGCATTCTACCGATCTCATATTTCCACTGTAAAGTGAGAACAAATCCGATGACAGACCACGGCCTTGTCTACCTCCCTTTTTTATATACTGTAAATGTCATGATTGTAGGATACACCGGTTAATAAAAACAGAGAAATAAAAACATATTGATGGATCCATTCATTTGAACTGGTTTATAGACAACACCATACACAGGAAAGCAATTACTACGGCCACGTCAAGAAACATAGTAGGCTAGAAAGAACAGAAATGAAAGGCATGGTTCCAGGAAAATAAGAAAGGGGTAGACCAAGAAGAAGGTGGTTTCAAATCATGAACGTAATGGTGACTTGACAACAGAAGTGGGAGATCTGGCAAGGGACAGAACTTCCATAATACGGACTGTGACGTGAAAACGTTCTACAAGGGACACACAAACCCGGTAACGATTTTATTTTAAAGTAAATCATAATTACAGTATAGTACAAGTTTGTGCAGTTGCTGGTTTTACTAGACTTACGCAAGTTACGTTTTACTGTCTTTAAAAATGGTTAACATGTAATAATCTAGATGTAAGCGCAAGAATAATAATTTTACAAAGTGTATGTCACATACAATTAATTGTAAACGAGCTTTATTACTGGACACAAACTGCCACATATAAACAAGATGTAAAGCGAGTTAAATTTTAAATTATTTCAAAGACAGATTAAATAAACAAGACGTGAGACAAGATTTATATATGTTAAATTATGTCAATTATAAACTAAATGTCAGACAACTTTTATAAACTCTAAAACAAAAAAGGTACTGCCATATTATGAAATAAAGATAAAACAATATTTATTATCTTACAAAGTTGACGCTTCACTACAATTGATAAAAATACATGCTCGTTAAAAAGTTCGTGCAACAATATAGAAAGCAGCGTAAATTAAAAGCATTAACTCTACAATATAAAAAAAAACATATTCCCTCTCCGCCTTTTAAAAATAAATTGATGTGTAATTACCGCTATATTAACATCTGTAGAAATATTTAATTGCGTATTACACATTAAAATAACAATTAGTTCATTACGTCTTTCGGTTATAATAAAGTATTATAAATACACACACCAGCGTATACATCCGTAAATATTTACATTGTGAATATTCGGTTCACAAGATTTCAAACACTTTAACATGCCAACACAAACTCACAGTGGTGGTAGCACAATTTTCTTCCTGACATAGCGAAGACAAAGTCTGTCTGATCCGCTTATGAACGAAGAACTGAATATTTCTCTTCCTCGTGAATCTTTCGTTATTTCTCTTCCTGCTCCCACTTTTATACCAGCCGAGCACGCGCAAGCCTCTCGCAATTTTATTGGTTCCAGAAATGTTTGTTGTAGTAGTAGTTGTTGTAGTTGTAGTATTTGGTTG
Organism: Megaustenia siamemsis; assembly: GCA_032433765.1. NCBI lineage: Eukaryota > Metazoa > Mollusca > Gastropoda > Stylommatophora > Ariophantidae > Megaustenia > Megaustenia siamemsis. The sequence goes on along the minus strand of JAVIAB010000008.1, from coordinate 44,972,226 downwards.
TTGTGTGTTTTAACAACTGTGGCGATCATATTTCTACAGGCTTGTCTAGTCACAGGTTTTAGCTGCGAAGATGTCACGTAAAAGGTTAATCCCTTCTGGAACCGCAACTAAATGATAATCACAACCTTTATGAACGGTGTGGGTGTGTAGGATGTGTGCGTGTGTGCACGTGCGATTCTTTGTGTGGGTTTGTTGCTCAGAGACAACAACAAAAAGTCCACGCTCACAGTCACCAAGAACCGAGTAGTCATACATATGTGAAGCCGTGGTTGTACAAGGGAGGATGCAAAAATAAATTAACGTGGAAGTGGTATGGTTATCATCATTGATTGCCTTCTCCGCATCGAAGGTTGGCTACCATGGAGCGCCATCCCACTCTGTCTCTTGCTTTGATGGTGCAAGTTGTCATAGGCTGGTTTGTCCATCTTTTTTATGTTACTCGTTCATGTTAGTCTTGGTCTGCCTCTGCCTCTTTTACCTTGTATTTTCTCCTCCAGCATTACTCAGTAGGCTGTTGTGTCTTTTGACATGGCACAAAAATTGCATTTGTCTTGTTTGAATTGTGCTTAGTAGGTTTATTTTTATTTTTAGTTGTTTTAAGACTTCATCGTTTGTTTTCTTTTCCTTCCATCCAATTCTACCTATTCTTCTATATATCCACATTTCAAAGGCTTAAATTCTCTGTTCTGTTTTCTTGTCTAATGTCCATGTTTCTGCACCGTATTGGAATATTGAGAAGATTTAACATTTTGCTATTCTTAGTTTTAGCCCTGGTGTTATTTGTTTTGATGTTAGTATGTTCTTCATGACATTAAATTTACTTTTTGCCATTCATATTCTTTTGTTTATTTCAGTTGTACATTTTCCATCACTGGTTATAGTATGTCCAAGGTAGTTGTAGTTCTGAACTGTCTCCAGATCTATTCCTTCTATTTTGATATCCACTTGTGGGTTTTGAGTATCTTCTTTGTTTATTATCATAGTTTTAGTCTTTTAAAGTGTCTTAAAGAAGCTCTATTTCAAAATTAGAAAACACGTTTGTGTTTACACATTTAAAGTGTCTTGAAGAGGCTGTATTTCAAAGCTAAAAACACGTTTGTGGTTACAAATTTCAAACTTCACACACCGAAATCCTCAATTTGGCTATTACATTTACCTTACACACGAAAATAGAAGACATATAAAACTACATGGGCAAACTTAACAGAGTCGGAAAATAACAAACATGAAAATCAACATAAACAAGACAGAAGTAATGACGATATAAAAATGGACACAAGACGCCAACATAACGATAAGTGGCAATTTCCTAAAACAAGTAAAGGAATTCTTAGTCAGTGCCATGAAATATAACAACATGCAAGCAACATAAATATACTCCAGATATAACAAAGCCTGAAGTTATTGGACAGATCTACCCACTACTGTTAAAGTAGTAACGTTAGAAGCGAAGCGACCTATTTGTAAGACTATCTTTCTACCAAACGTTGTGTTATCAGTGCCAGACACGGACCTTAGACTGAAGAACTATTAGAAAGATAACAACCTCAGAAATAAAGTGTGTCAGACGCACGACAGGAAACAACCTGAGAGATAAGATCAGAAATGAAGAGTTGCGAAAATAAAGACTAGGAACGGAACTAGTTATTGAACACTTAAAGCGACAACAGATCAAGTGGTTTGGGCATGTGATAAGACAATAAGAACTAAATCTAATACAAATAACAGGTTACTAATACACGATACGAGAACATCAGACCAAGAGGCCGACCAAAATAAGGTAGTTATACGGAACACTCGAAACACTGGTAGGTATACAAGCTTAATAGGTCGGTGGAAGAGCAAGAAACCGTGAACAATATCTCTCCTCTACGCTAAAAGGTAAATGAAGAGGGAAAGAGAAAAATATTTTTTTTAAAAATCATTTTTTGCTCCCAGCATTAACTATTAAATTATCATTGACACGTAAACAATTCATTTAGCTAGAAATGTTATGTTTTGTGTGTGATGTCACAAATTGAAACCACTTACAAAAATTACCATTTTAAGAATGAGTGGTACGTACTCAGAGTATCGTTATCCAATAATGCTGCAAGATTTTCAGGATTAGTGCTAAAACGTCACTTTGACAAGAAAACAAAGAGTTTGTGATGACCATGGTAAAGATAAACCCAAGACAACGCTCCACGCCCCCCCCCCACCCACCCACAATAAAACATGGATTGAGTATCTATATGAGGTAAAGAGCCCTGTCACGCCAAATAACGAATAGGGAATATAATGGTAAGAACCATAATTTTTACAGACCTTCAGAGCATGATTTTTTTGGGTAATGTGGTCAATATTACGTCCGCGCCTTTTAACTTTCCCAGAAAAAATCCGGTACCCATTTAAGTTTGGGTGAACCCAGAAGCCGTAGTTTAGGGACCAAACCCGACCTTTTATCCTTTGTAGTCCAGTTCACTAACCACTGAAATATCGTGGCTCAATACTTGGAAAAAGCGTTTGATAGAATACACCATAAACAACTTATAGAATTCCTAAAAGATATACATCTAGATGACACAGGCATATGACTAATTTGTATTTTATATGGGATCAAACAGCAATAATAAAATATAGTACAGATAACTCTACACCTATTGATATAAATGAGGAGTAAGACAAGAAAGTATTAACTTCTGTCATATGTAAACTGCTTTAAATGGTACTTGATGATGATGATGATGATGATGATGATGATGATGAAACTAGCAGTAGACAATTAATGCTTGAGGAGCGCTCAGATGGATAATGTCCCTATATATATGAGTACTACTTACGTATCTAATGTTGCAATCGTATACTTCCCCCGAATGTCAATATTGGTACTTCGCGTTGTGTTCTGGTTCGTCTTTTGAGTTGGAATACGTCACACACATATCCACATATAATTCACTTCACATACAAGTCTCTTGGAACATAAGAATATAATGATTTATTTATACAGTCCACAGAACATACGTTATCAATACAAAATCCAGGCGGCGTGGATGACCGCTCAGGTATCAAAGTAGTGCTAAGTAGTCACCATCATCATCAAGTACCGGGCCTGTTGGCGTAGGTGATCATGTCTCTCCACAACTTTCGATCTCGACAGTTATTTATCATTTCTGTTGTTGAGCTTCTGCCAAGCCATTCTCATAAGCTGTCTGTTATTTTTTCTCTTTGCTTCCCTCTATCTCTTCGTCCATCAAATTTTCCAGTTGTTACAATATATTCCAGTTGTTCTCTTCTCATTACAAGGCAAAAAAGATGATGATTTTTTCTTCCTAATATTGGAAATTAGTTCTCTTTTTGCTTTGACCTCTTTCATAACATGTTCATTACTCTTCTTAGCTGTCCATGGTATTCTCAACATTCTTCTGTAAAACCACATTTCTACAGACCCCAGTGATTTTCTTGTCTGTTGTCCTATTGTCCATGATTCACATCCATATGTTAAGACTGGTTCTACATAATATATAAGAACTCTTTTTCTTGTTTCGATTGTCAAAAATGGATTGCATAGTATCTTCCTCATTTTTTTGGAAAGCTGCTTTTGCCTGGGCCATTCTGCATCTCACCTCTTTTGTACATCTTCTGTCTGAGGTTAAGAAAGTTCCCAAATATTTAAATTCATTTACCTGTTTAAATATTCTTCCACTTGTCTTTATTTTGCACCGAGGTGATGTTTTTTCTTTGTTGTTATCATTACTTCTGTCTTTTTGCTATTATGGATGTCCTTTATTCTTACTTTCTTTCACTATAATCTCCAACATTTTTTGTAACTCATTTTCACTCTTAGAAATTAAGACTGTATCATCAGCATACCTTACATTATTTATATTATGACCTCCAAATGTTATTCCAGGCATGCCCCTTATAGATCTTAAAATAATCTAACTATAAATATTAAACAAATCTGGTGACAGCACACAATCTTGTCTAACACCCTGTTTTATTTGTTGAACCATTCCCAATTGGTTTCCAGTTCTTATGGCCGCTGTTTGTTGACAGTACATGTTATTTATTATTTTTAGATCTTTGCTGTCTAGGGAGCTGCGATAGCTCAGTGGTTAGTGAACTGGACTACAAAGGACAAGGGGTAGGGTTAGATCCCAACCGACGGCTTCCGGGTTCACCCAGCCTTAAATGGGTACCGGATTTTTCTGGAAAGTAAAGCGGCGCGGGCGTAATACCGACCACATTACCACGAAAATCATGTGCCGAAGGTCTGTAAAATGTATGGTCACTAACACCATATTCCCTATACTCCACTTGGCGTGACGGGGGTACTTTACTTTTTTTTACTTTGCTGTCTACGTTTATGCTTTCTAAAATTTTGATTATTTCTTGGTGCTTCACTTTGCCAAATGCTTTGGTATAATCTATGCAACATAGGTATAGATCTGTTTTCACCTCTATGGCTCTTTCTACTAAAGATCTTATGATATATATGACATCGCTCGTTCCTTTACCTCCAACAAAACCACACTGTTCATCGCTAATTTCTGTACAGATTTTGTTTCAAACTCTTCGCATGATGATTCTAAGTAATATCTTAGTCATGTGACTTATAAAGCTTATTGTGCAATGATCATCGCATTCAGTCGCATCAGATTTCTTTGGTAGGGATATGAATATTGATTTGAGCAGGTCGTCTGGTATACATCCGCTGTTGTAGATCATCATCATCATTATCATCGAGTTCCTTCTCCGCAACGAAGGTTGGCTACCATGGATCGCCATTCTACTCTGTTTCTTGCTTTGATGGTGCAGGCTGTCATAGATTGACTTGTCCATCTTTTGATGTTACTCGTCTATGTTAGTTTCGGTCTGCCTCTGCCTCTTTTACCTTGTTGTAGATATCATTCAATATTTTTGTTATTATTTCTATTCCAAAATCACCCATGGCTTCAATCTCTTCTTTAGTTATTTTATCTGGTCCAGGAGCTTTTCCTGCTTTCATATTGCGCAAGCCGTCTTCCACTTCTCTGAATATTTCTGGTCCTACTACATTATCCTTAATATTTACTTCTGTTCGTCCATCATTATAACGATCGTTAATGTATTCTGTCCATCGTTCCCTTATGCTTTCTTGTTCAATCAACAGTTCTCCTTCCTTTGATCTTAAACATGCAGTTTTTGATTGCTTTTTTCTTTCTGTTAATTCTTCAATTTGTTTGTACATACCTTTAGCATCTCCTTTTTGATGCATTTCAATCACTTTGCATCTCTCTTTTAGCCATGTTTTATTTGCTTCATTGCATTTTATTACAATTTCCTTATTTAATCTCGTATACTCATCTTTATTTTCTTTATTTCTTCTTCTTGTATCCATTAGCTGCAAAATATCATCTGTCATCAATTTCTTCCTTGAATTTGTCCTCACTGGTGGTATGAACTCTTTTGATGTTTGTTGTATTGATTCTTTTTTCATTTCCCACTGTTCATCAATGATTTGTATCTCTTCTCTATTGCATTGTACCGGTTCTGAATTGTAATTTTATATTTGTTTTCCAGCTTCTTGTCTGATTTGAGTAAATCTAAATTTAACTTGATATTAACTGAGGCTCGTTTTGTTGTTTTTAATTTTACTCTAAGCTTTCCCACAACTGGTACATGATCACTATTGCAATCTGCCCCCGTTCTAGTTTTCACACACACCAGACTGTTTCTAAATCTATTGCTTATCATTATATAATCAATTTGATTACATGCGTTGTCCCCTGGGCTTTTCTTGTCTGATTTGAGTAAATCTAAATTTAACTTGATATTAACTGAGGCTCGTGTTGTTGTTTTTAATTTTACTCTAAGCTTTCCCACAACTGGTACATGATCACTATTGCAATCTGCCCCCGTTCTAGTTTTTACACACACCAGACTGTTTCTAAATCTATTGCTTATCATTATATAATCAATTTGATTACATGCGTTGTCCCCTGGGCTTTTCCATGTCCACAGACGTCTTGTATGTTGCTTAAACCAGGTGGTTCCTATCATCATGTTGTGTGTTCTTGCCGGATAAATAAGTTTGTCACATCTTTCATTCCTTTAGCCTAAGCCATAATGACCAACTACTTCCTCAACTCTTTCTTTAAAACCCCCTAGAACTATGGTGTTTTCATGTGGTTTGCATTCATAAAGTGCCTCATTTAACTCGTTGTAAAATTTGTCAATTGTTTTCTCTAGACTGTCTGCTGTTGGTGCATAAACGTGTAAGATTCATGTCTATTGGCTTTCATTCAATTTCACTAAAAGAATTTCCTGCTTTCATATTGCGCAAGCCGTCTTCCACTTCTCTGAATATTTCTGGTCCTACTACATTATCCTTAATATTTACTTCTGTTCGTCCATCATTATAACGATCGTTAATGTATTCTGTCCATCGTTCCCTTATGCTTTCTTGTTCAATCAACAGTTCTCCTTCCTTTGATCTTAAACATGCAGTTTTTGATTGCTTTTTTCTTTCTGTTAATTCTTCAATTTGTTTGTACATACCTTTAGCATCTCCTTTTTGATGCATTTCAATCACTTTGCATCTCTCTTTTAGCCATGTTTTATTTGCTTCATTGCATTTTATTACAATTTCCTTATTTAATCTCGTATACTCATCTTTATTTTCTTTATTTCTTCTTCTTGTATCCATTAGCTGCAAAATATCATCTGTCATCAATTTCTTCCTTGAATTTGTCCTCACTGGTGGTATGAACTCTTTTGATGTTTGTTGTATTGATTCTTTTTTCATTTCCCACTGTTCATCAATGATTTGTATCTCTTCTCTATTGCATTGTACCGGTTCTGAATTGTAATTTTATATTTGTTTTCCAGCTTCTTGTCTGATTTGAGTAAATCTAAATTTAACTTGATATTAACTGAGGCTCGTTTTGTTGTTTTTAATTTTACTCTAAGCTTTCCCACAACTGGTACATGATCACTATTGCAATCTGCCCCCGTTCTAGTTTTCACACACACCAGACTGTTTCTAAATCTATTGCTTATCATTATATAATCAATTTGATTACATGCGTTGTCCCCTGGGCTTTTCTTGTCTGATTTGAGTAAATCTAAATTTAACTTGATATTAACTGAGGCTCGTTTTGTTGTTTTTAATTTTACTCTAAGCTTTCCCACAACTGGTACATGATCACTATTGCAATCTGCCCCCGTTCTAGTTTTCACACACACCAGACTGTTTCTAAATCTATTGCTTATCATTATATAATCAATTTGATTACATGCGTTGTCCCCTGGGCTTCTCCATGTCCACAGACGTCTTGTATGTTGCTTAAACCAGGTGGTTCCTATCATCATGTTGTGTGTTCTTGCCGGATAAATAAGTTTGTCACATCTTTCATTCCTTTAGCCTAAGCCATAATGACCAACTACTTCCTCAACTCTTTCTTTAAAACCCCCTAGAACTATGGTGTTTTCATGTGGTTTGCATTCATAAAGTGCCTCATTTAACTCGTTGTAAAATTTGTCAATTGTTTTCTCTAGACTGTCTGCTGTTGGTGCATAAACGTGTAAGATTCATGTCTATTGGCTTTCATTCAATTTCACTAAAAGACGTTGTCAGATATCGGGTAAAAGCCTTTCACTGTTCTTTCTCTTTCTGCATCCAAGATGATACCCACTCCTCTTTGGTGTTCAGTACCTACAGAATATATTATTTTATGTTTTTCAGAATACATCTCCCCTGATCCGGTGTATCTCATTTAGCAAAGTCCCAGTAATTGTAAACCCATTCTTTTCATTTCTTGTATGATGTTTTCCAGTTTACTCTTCTGCATGAGTGTTCTCACATTCCAAGTACCTACCTTTAGAGTTTGTTTTATCTTTATTTTGCTTACAGTAGCTTGATGACTATCGGGTATCACCTGTAGCACATGATGTCTCCTACCGAACGAGGGTTTTCCATTGGAATCCCCCTTAACGTTGTTGTCGTGATTTCTATTATTGTAGCGATTGATTGTACGAAGAAGTTACGACGGTGTTTTTCTGTTGCCTTCCGTCGGTTTGTTTAAGGTTGGCTCCGCTAGCCTTTGACCAAAAAGTCTCACCCACAAGGCAGTGGGGTTGTTTTACTTCGGGGTACCCTCCCTTTTTACTCTCCCGAGCTTACCTGCAAGGCAGCAGGGCAGCCACAGGCTGTACTGTTTACTGCATACAGTAGCAGGTAAAATTACCCGACCTGAACATGTTACACACTTAGTAAACACCCTAATGTCCACATCAGAATTTTAATTATAAATCTATTGCCACTTACTCCCTTGTCTACCTTCTATCACCAACTGGTAGTATTCACGACCTTCTTACTTCCTCCCTAGGGCTCTCGTATCACTAACTCATTGAAAACCTATTGAAGTTCTTGAAGGAAATGTACATCGTCTATAAAATATAGTATTTTCGCACAGAAATAATCCCTACGGCTTTCGCCTTGTTGCTACTGACAGTATCCATTTAACGAGCAATTCATCTAGCAGTGGCTTCCTACTGTGCTTCTTAGAGTCTTCCTCAAAATCTCTCAGTTCCCTCTTTACTATTCTAATCACTAATACTAAAAGGGTCCACTCACACTGGCGTGGCCCAACCTAGCTACTCCTTGGAACTACATGTGACTTAACTTTTCCCTCTGCACATCTCCTTAAAAACCTCATGTCCCAACCAATGAAATCTCACAACGTCACACTCTGAATTTCATTAACTCCTCATGTCTCCCACATCTTTCTTGATATTTCCGAAATCTACCCACGTCTCAACTCTACTACCTATCACTCTTAACTCGTGACCGCTCTCACCAACCCTCTCACTCCCAAACTTCAAGCACGACCCTTTCTCGTGCCCTACGCCACGAGTCTCACTCCTTTCTTAACACACCAAGATTATCTCCACCTCCTTACACCCTTACACACTCTATTACAGATGCATCCTACCACTAAGCTTGTTCAGTCTATACACTGAGCAAATCTTTATAAACCTCACAGCGATCACTGGCGTAAACATTCATGGAATGATAAATAACCTAAGATATGCTGATATAGTAATCATCATCATCTGTGCCATACCGGTTAGCGTAGGTGATCATATCCTTCCACAATTTTCTATCTGCAACATTTCAATTATGTAGTTGACTGTTTTCAATGCTTTGACACAAAACCATCTCGTACCATCTCTCTTTGTAGCCCGCAATCTTTCTTTCCCTGTATTTTGACAGTTGTAACCAAGTATTCCAACTTTCCTCTTCTCATGATTTTCCCGAAAAAAAATGTGTGCTTCTAATGATTGTTATGAACTCTCCTTTTTGTGTTGGCCTCTTTGAGAATTCCTATTTGGTATTTTTTTAGATGTCCAGGGAGCTTTCAACAAATATTCTGAGAAATCCCATCTCTGTGGCCTCTAATCGTCTTTTCATTTGTTTATCTACTGTCCATGATTAGCTTCCATAGATCAGAATTTGCTCAATATAGCACCGATGAACTGTATTTCTTCCTTCTATTGACATAGATTTGTTGCACAAGACGTTTATAATTTTCCGAAATGCTGCTTTGACCTGAGCTGTCGTTCTTTTACTTCTGTGGTGCACCATCCATCTGATGTTATTATTGTGCCCAAGTATTTGACGCGTTGCACTTGCTTCAGTTTTTCCCGTTTATTGTTTTGCTGCATGATGGTGATAATTGTTTCTTCGATATGACCATTACTTATGTCTTCTTACTATTCAGACTGAAACCTTTCTTGTTGTTTTCTTTTACTATTATGCCTATATTTCCATGTAGTTCATTCTGTCTCTGATATTAAGACTGTGTCATCCGCATAAACCGAAATTTGTTTATATTGTGATCGCTGATTTCAATTCCTGTTTTGTCTATTTGTTGTGTGGTCTATTGAGTGCCTTGGTAACCCAGTTGGGAAAACCACCTGACTGAGCTTCCGATGTACGGACAACCTGTGTTCGATTCCCGCTGGAAGCAGTATGAGTTGTACTCATGGTTGGAAAAAAAAAACACCCGCGGTCGACCCAGCCGCTGGCAGAAATGTGTACGAGAGTAACACTTGGAAGGTGAGGAATGCAGCCGTGCATTTTGAGTTTCGATATTTGAAGCGACATTATCCAGAAGTCTCCGAACATTTCTGGATATGCGGCCGATCACATGTGGGTGAAAACTCGAGTGCTAAGACGCTGGTTCAAGTCTCGTACTTTACTTTGCCTTTGTCTACTATCAGGGTGTTTCTAAAGTCGCAGTGCAGTGAATTTCTACTCTCGGAAGAAAAACGTCACCAGAAATGCGGTTAACTAATGCGTCACACAAATTGTAAAATATTCAAATATACTTGACTGCTATCGGCGAGCTTATAATGGGTAATGTTGGTATTAACACAATAAAGTGCCTAAAGCATATGTTGAAAATGTCCACCACGGGCCTCAAGACATGTCGTGATTCGTCTTTCCATATTTGCGAAAACCTTCAGAATAATGTCTGGTGATATTTGTTTAATCTTGTCTACTATTTCAGTCTTTAGGTCATTAATTGTCTGCGGATTATTTTCATAAACTTTCCCCTTCAATGTCCCCCACAGATAATAATCTGGGGGTGTTAGATCTGGTGAACGAGCAGGCCAGATTCCACGTGAAATAATGCGATTTGCAAATATGCTTTCTAAATAATTGAGTGTTGTTGTGGCTGTGTGTGCTGTTGCCCAATCCTGCTGAAACCAGGATTCCACAATTTCCCGTTCTGTAAGGTGTGCTATGAACGGTTCCAGAATTAAAGTACGGTAACGTTCTGCATTTATTGTTTCATTAAAAAATATAGGTCCTATTATCCGCATACGACTTATAGCGCACCACACTCCGACTTTTTGATCGTAAAGCGGCACTTGATGAAATTCATGGGGTTTTCACTGCTCCACAGCCGATTGTTCTGACTGTTCACATAACCGGATAAATGAAACCAGGCCTCATCAGTGAAAAAAGTGACGTCAAGGATGGCAGCGCCATGTTCATAAATAAAATTCTGAAACCACATGCAGTAGTTTAAACGGGATTCATAATCTCTTTCTTGGAGTTGAGACACTTCAGTTAATTTGTATGGACGATTGTGTAGTTCACTTCTAAAACCTTGTGAACAGAACTCTTAGATATTTGCACCTGTTGAGACAAGTGGTTTAAAGATGCATTTGGACTCATTGTAATTCTGTCTTGGAGTTCCATAATTTGGTCTTGTGAAATTGAAGGTCTTCCAGATCGGTGGGTGTTTCTTTAATGACTGTGCATTATTTGAAAATCTAGTTGTTCCAATTTATTTATGTAAATCACGCATCATGTACTGCTGTAGCTTGTTCCTTTTTCAGTAAAGTTAAACATATAACATCACTATTCACAAAAGGTATTCGAAATATCCACCACGTTTTAGTTGGCAAATGTTGATACGTTTTTTCATATTGTCAAAAACCTTACGCAGTATGGGCTGTGTAACATTTATAATGTTGTTGGCGATTGAAACCTGCAGCTCATCGAGTGTGTGGGGATTGTTTTCGTACACTTTTCCTTTCAGTTCACCCCAGAGATAGTAGTCCATGGGAGTAAGGTCAGGAGACCGTGCAGGCCAATTCCGCGAAAGATTATACGATTAGCAAAAATTTCATATAAAAATTCCAGTGATTTTACAGCAGTGTGAGCAGTTGCGCCATCTTGCTGAAACCAAGCTTTTTCAATTTCTGGCTCAGAAAGTTGGGTTACGAATCGCTCCAGTATGTTAATCCTGTATCTTTCTGAATTTATTGTGTCATCGAAGAAAATTGGGCCGATTATTCCGCTGACGACTCATTGCACACCACACTCCTACTTTCTGATCGTGGAGAGGCACTGGTTGCAATGCATGTGGATTTTCATCACTCCAAAGACGATCATTCTGCCTATTCACGTACCCAGACAAATGGAACCATGCTTCATCTGTGAAGAAAGTGAAATCAAGGATTTCCTCACCTTCTTGGGCTAGAAAATTCTCAAACCACATACAATAATTAATTCTGGATTGGTGATCTAATTCTTTTAATTGAGGAACGACGGAAAATTTGTACGGATGTAACTTTAATGTTTTTTTTCAGAACTCTATGAACAGTACTGCTTGATTTGTGTACTTGTTGAGCCAGCTTTCTTATTGATTTGCCAGGACTCATTAGAATGCTGTCCTGGATGTTGAGAGATGTTACTTCAAGAACAGATGGTCTACCAGGACGGCTAACATCATGTACACTACCGGTGTTTTGAAATTTGATTATTAAATTACTCACAGTATTTCGATGAGGCACTGGTGTATCAGGAAATCTATTCACAAATTGTTCAACAACCCCATTCGAATACTTGCCGCCGTTACGGAACACATGCTCCACTATAAATACTCTTTCTTCAATCGTTAACACCATTGTAAGCCAGATCTATCATGTAGCAGTGATGTTTAAATGAACACGTAAATGGTGCTTGAACTATTACGTCATACATAGATAAAATTTAGGTGCGTAATTATTTTAACAACAAAGAATGCACAGTCATTAAAGAGACACCATATATATACCTCATAATATTTTCGCTGTAAAGTGAAAACACGTTCGGCAACAGAACACAGTATTGTCTGATTCCTTGTTTTATACATTATAACTGACCTGTTTTGTTGACATTTTCTCCATTTGAGAAGAAAACGGAACAGAAGAATGAATCCTTCGAAATGTAGGTTTGTAGAAGAATAAGAAGAATTGAATGGAAAGTGAAGAAAAGAAACGATGAAGTCTTAAAACAACTGAAAATGAAAAGAGAACTACTAAACACAATTCAAACAAGACATGCGATTTTTGGGACATATTAAAAGACACAGCAGTCTACCAAAAGTAATATTGGAAGGGGAAATACAAGGTAAAAGAGGCAGAAGGAGACCAATACTAACATGGACGAGTAACATAAAAAAATGGATAAGTCAGCCTATGACAACCTTCACTATCAAAGCAAGAGACAGCGGAATAGTGCTCCATGGTAGCCAACCTTCGTTGCGGAGACGGCACTCAGTGATGATGATGATGTTGAAACAATCTATTCAGGCTTCAGTGAAAAAATAGAAATAAATTATGAAATAATAAAACGAATTTAATAAAACACGAACATTCCGAATTCTTCTGTTAAACAAATTAAAATTTTGTAAAATTGATTATGGCTGTTAAAGACAAATAAATACAGAATCTTATTTGTTTCTCAATCTCTTGTTCTTGTGTGTGCACGTGTCGTTTGGTGGAGTGGATTTGAATTTATGTGTGGATGGTGATGGTAGTTAAGGAAACAGCGGGAATGTCAGTGTGGTTAAAGCTTACATATGAGATTTTGTTTAAAATTTAATTTTGTTTTGTTTAGTCTAGCTGTGAAGGTGCTTGATGCATTGTCTTGTATGTTTATTGTGGTGTGTCTTTGTGAATGCTCAAAGGAGAAATGAATATATATATATATATATATATATATATATATATATATATGAGGTTAATAAAGAAGACGTGGAATGATCTTAAAGAATGGCAAGAAACAGAACGACTTGGGAAGTGTTTGTTGAACTCCTATGCTCCACAGGGAGCTGAAAGGTAGAAGAATATATATATATATATATATATATAATGGTATGGTTAATGCCGGAGACAAATAATAATAAATGAATATTATTATAGAGGGAAACTTCCGAGGCGATAATCAGCGAATCAATTCAGAGGAAGAGGTATGTTTACAGCACTCGGAAAAATTGACAAATAATCAACAGCAGAAAAAAATATGGACCAAAGCAGGATCGAACCCGTACTCAGTGGCACAGCGCCTTGCCACGAAAAGCCAAACGATAGGGAACACTGCCACTCAGCTAACTATGGTTAATGCTCCACGTTACAAGTCGACAACACAAACCAGAACGACGTTTCGGCGCAATAGACCTACAACAGGAACAAACAAGCAACACACGTACTAATATATATTTAAAATAACAAATAAAAAAAGGATACTCAATGCCAGATTGTGTATTGTAACTGCCTGAGCTCCTTGCTATCAAACTGTATGTATCTTCAGTTAGATTATTACTGATCTAGCAGCATGAGCTTCTACTGGGCGTTTAATCAGTACAAGTTGCTGGCAAAACAGAACTACACCCACGTAACGGCCCTCTATAGAGCAAGCAAGAAGTAGGAATAACCAACTGGTTAACTCAAACAACTACTTACTCACTGGGTAGCAAGATCTAATTAATTATCGGTCTTCTAACAGATTCAGCAACTCAAAGCTGATAAAGTATTCATTTAATTTCTTCCAAGGAGATATATTCGAAATAAATTTTATTCAGGAGAATATAATAAAATGGGTCGACGACTAGCGTAGAAATAAAAGAAATGGCCATGCAACTAACACTTTCATTTATAATCAAGAAATGACAGTTGGCACATGTTGCCTTGAGGTGGGAAGAATTAACAAGAGAATCACGAAACAAGCACTAAAATGAGAACTGAGGAAGAAGACATAAAAGCAATTTTCGAGAGATACTAAGAACACTGATTTTTTTTTAAAAGCAAGAACAACAGGCATCGACTTCCTTGCAGAGATTAACACGCTGGACAAAAACAAGAAAGTGTTATGGGTTGCACTGCGGATTCTGTGCAAAGTCTTACAACTCATGAAGGAGAATAACATTGAATAGTTCGACATACATATTTTCAATCTCTATGTGCCAATTGGGGCTGAGTGGTTAGCGTGCTTTATTCCTGATTACAACGGTCCGGTTTAGATCCCCAGAAGTGTCTGAATTTTTGTCGGCGCTCCTTGGTTCATTCAGCCTCTGAAGATGAGTGCCATCAATTTCTTTGGTGGGTAAAGGCGGCCTGGCGTGATACCGACCACATGACGCAATAATGTGCCGTGGTCATAGAAAGATATGTACACTAACACTATATTTCCCATACACCTAGCAAGATTGGGGAGGGAACCGTTATTTGACGTCATGTACCAATTTCGGCTGGTGAGAAACTGATTAATTATTGCAAGATGTTTCCGAGACACAATCTGTGCAACATCTCAATGACTGCCAGGTTTGCTATTGCTCGTGAGAAACTGATTAATTAATGCAAGATGTTTCCGTGACACAATCTGTGCAAAAAACTGAAAGACTGCCAGGGTTACTATTGCTGGTGACAAACTGATTAATTAATGCAAGATGTTTCCGAGACACAATCTGTGCAACATCTCAATGACTACAAGGGTTGCTATTGCTGGTGAGAAACTGATTAATTAATGCAAGATGTTTCCGAGACACAATCTGTGCAACATCTCAATGACTGCCAGGGTTGCTATTGCTGGTGAGAAACTGATTAATTAATGCAAGATGTTTCCGAGACACAATCTGTGCAACATCTCAATGACTGCCAGGGTTGCTATTGCTCGTGAGAAACTGATTAATTAATGCAAGATTTTTCCGAGACACAATCTGTGCAACAACTGAAAGACTGCCAGGGTTACTATTGCTGGTGAGAAACTGATTAATTAATGCAAGATGTTTCCGAGACACAATCTGTGCAACAACTGAATGACTGCCAGGGTTACTATTGCTGGTGAGAAACTGATTAATTAATGCAAGATGTTTCCGAGACACAATCTGTGCAACAACTGAATGACTGACAGGGTTACTATTGCTGGTGAGAAACTGATTAATTAATGCAAGATGTTTCCGAGACACAATCTGTGCAACAACTGCATGACTGCCAGGGTTACTATTGCTGGTGAAAAACTGATTAATTAATGCAAGATGTTTCCGAGACCCAATCTGTGCAACAACTGAATGACTGCCAGGGTTACTATTGCTGGTGAAAAATTGATTAATTAATGCAAGATGTTTCCGAGACCCAATCTGTGCAACAACTGAATGACTGCCAGGGTTACTATTGCTGGTGAAAAACTGATTAATTAATGCAAGATGTTTCCGAGACACAATCTGTGCAACAACTGAATGACTGCCAGGGTTACTATTGCTGGTGAGAAACTGATTAATTAATGCAAGATGTTTCCGAGACACAATCTGTGCAACAACTGAATGACTGCCAGGGTTACTATTGCTGGTGAGAAACTGATTAATTAATGCAAGATGTTTCCGAGACACAATCTGTGCAACATCTCAATGACTGCCAGGGTTGATATTGCTCGTGAGAAACTGATTAATTAATGCAAGATGTTTCCGAGACACAATCTGTGCAACATCTCAATGACTGCCAGGGTTGCTATTGCTCGTGAGAAACTGATTAATTAATGCAAGATTTTTCCGAGACACAATCTGTGCAACAACTGAAAGACTGCCAGGGTTACTATTGCTGGTGAGAAACTGATTAATTAATGCAAGATGTTTCCGAGACACAATCTGTGCAACAACTGAATGACTGCCAGGGTTACTATTGCTGGTGAGAAACTGATTAATTAATGCAAGATGTTTCCGAGACACAATCTGTGCAACAACTGAATGACTGACAGGGTTACTATTGCTGGTGAGAAACTGATTAATTAATGCAAGATGTTTCCGAGACACAATCTGTGCAACAACTGCATGACTGCCAGGGTTACTATTGCTGGTGAGAAACGGATTAATTAATGCAAGATGTTTCCGAGACACAATCTGTGCAACAACTGAATGACTTGCAGGGTTGCTATTGCTGGTGAGAAACTGATTAATTAATGCAAGATGTTTCCGAGACACAGTTTGTGCAACAACTGAATGACTGCCGGGGTTACTATTGCTGGTGAGAAACTGATTAATTAATGCAAGATGTTTCCGAGACACAGTCTGTGCAACAACTGAATGACTGCCAGGGTTGCTATTGCTGGTGATAAACTGATTAATTAATGCAAGATGTTTCCGAGACACAGTCTGTGCAACAACTGAATGACTGCCAGGGTTACTATTGCTGGTGAGAAACTGATTAATGAATGCAAGATGTTTCCGAGACACAGTCTGTGCAACAACTGAATGACTGCCAGGGTTGCTATTGCTTCTGTAGTGGAGCAAAACCTGCTAAAACAAATCATTGTTCATTTACTATTTGAAGGTCAATATCGCTTTTGTTCTTTAACAGTAACTGGGAAATCAAGAATGTTGCAATATCAAGTCCATGAACAAGGTCCGGGAAATAACGAATTGGTGTCGAAATCGTTACCTGAAACAAAATCAGCCGCTTTGTTTTTTTTTTTTTTTTTTGTTTCTACAAACTTGAGGAATATATTGTTGAAACATTCTATCCGTTGAATGAGTTTCGTTACAGTCAGGAGTTCCTTATATCTACTTGATCTTAATTCAGCATGTCCCAAAATGTATTGTCAAGGTCGCTGTGTCCACGTCCTACTCGACTGCACTGGCGGCGATTCCAAACGTCTCTTGCGATAAACGCGGCAGGTAACAGTGGCTCTGCTCTTTTCTCCCCTCACTGTGGGGGCCCCGGTAGTCCCACGGGTTTGTTAGTTTATACAATCCTATTGCAGTTGTATCCACGATATATTTTTGAAGGCAAACCAAATATTTCGACAGCTATCCGCTATATTTCAACACAAAGCGATATCAGTAATTACCAAGAAACGTCTTTAAAATAAGAATCTTATAGAGCATATTCATTCCTACATTGTGCTATCAATACTAATCATTGCCTCGTACGACCAGGGATATCAGAACGATTGTCACCACACATCTCACAGAGATGGATGTTTGAAAAAAGGACTTCGAGTGATCAAATAAGACAGAAGTATAAATGATATGAGAAAAAGAGTAGCTATTGAACCAATTCTAAACATTGAAACAGCGTTGGTTACTTATCTTATTTTATTATTTGAGTCATATCACATTGATCACAACGTAGTCAACACAATCATCACAGACTACTCAGTTGAATTTTATATTAAAGTTTATTGAATCAATCTCCAGCACGAAGATACATATTAGTGGTAGCACTTACAATTACTGTTCTTCATTCTGGACAATTCAGGATATTGACTTGTCCACAAGTGCTTATCGTCTTTGACATGAAACATTCAATTTCTCTTTCAACTCACTTACGCCTTGTTCTCTGAAGCACAACTTTAGAATACACTTAAAAAGAGTTTCACAACTAAGTGTTCTCTATGTTCTAATTGTTCTGTTTCTGTCTACAACTCAACTAACTGTTACTACTCTTACTTACTGTGTGGATTACTACTTCTTACTGCCTCTCTTGTCTGTTCCTTACTAAATTGACTGACTCCTGTGCCTAACTAACTGACTTCCTTGTCTGCCCTAAGTAAAAAAGTAAAGTACCCCCGACACGCCAAGTGGCGTATAGGGAAATATGGTGTTAGTGACCCTATATTTTACAGACCTTCAGCACATGATTTTTGGGGTAATGTGGTCAGTATTACGCCCGTGCTGCTTTACTTTCCCAGAAAAAAATCCGGTACCCATTTAAGGCTGGGTGAACCCGGAAGCCGTAGGTTGGGATCGAACCCTACCCCTTGTCCGTGGTAGTCCAGTTCACTAACCACTGAGCTATCGCTGCTCCCTCCCTTGTCTGCCCTACCTTCCTAAAATCTTGTTGTGCCGAAGATTAAATACTCAAATGTAATTTACATAATGTATGCGCGAATAGTACCTTGAGTGAAATAGAAACCACCTTAAAGCTAATGACCAATAACAAGGCTGCTGGAGAGGATAAGTTAACAGCTGAGATCCTCAAGGCAATTGATAGCCATAATTTAATATATCTCCAAAAAATGTTCAACATCATTGGAAAACAGAGAAGACGCCTCATAAATGGAAAAAAGGAATCATTGTTAAGATCCCAAAAAAGGGCAATCTTAGAGATTGTAACAACTGGAGAGGCGTGACACTTTTGTCAGTTGCCTCAAAGTTATTCTGTAAAATCATCCTAAATAGAATAAAGGATTCAATAGATACAGTAATGCGTGAAGAACAGGCTGGGTTTAGAAAAGGGAGAAGCTGTCTTGACCACATTTTCACTCTACGACTTATATTGGAGGAACACATTGAAAAGCAAAAACCTTTTGTACTTAACTTCATCGACTTCAAAAAAGCATTTGATAGTATTCATAGAGATTCTTTGTGGAAAATTCTGAAGCAATATGGCTTACCATCAAAAATCATAAATATTATCAAAGACATGTATGATGGTTACACATGTGCAGTTCGAACAGAGGAAGGACTGAGCGAATGTTTCCCAATAGAAACTGGGGTTAAACAAGGATGTATTTTATCGCCCTTGTTATTTGGAATTGTTATGGACTTCATAATGAAGAAATGCTGCACTGGTAATAAAGGCATCGAATGGATACAAGGAGACCATTTGGAGGACCTCGACTTTGCTGATGACATAGTTCTCATCAGCAGTCAGATAAAAACGATACAGGAAAACACAAATGAACTATCATCAATAGCCAGCAAAATTGGGCTTGAGGTCAATCATGAAAAGACTAAAGTCATGAAAAGTTTAATTCTAACAAGTGACAAAATATACATGGAAAACAAACCAGTAGAAGAGATCGATCACTTTATCTATCTTGGAAGTCACATTGATCGAGAAGGGGATACGAGCAAAGAAATTAGAATCAGACTGGCTAAAGCAGCAATGTCTTTCAGAAGCCTTGAAAAGTTGTGGAAATCAAAACTCATTAGCACAAACACAAAACTTAGGCTATTCAAATCAAATGTACTATCAACCCTTACGTATGCGTGTGAAAGCTGGAAAACAACAAGAGATATAGAAACAAATTTGAACGCATTCGAAAATAAATGTCTAAGGAAAATACTTGGTATAGAGTGGAACGAATTCAAAACAAACGAGGAAATTAGAGAAATCGCCAATCAACCACTAATATCTTCAGTAATAAAGAAAAGACGATGGTCATACGTTGGACTGCTAGAACAAAAATTCATATTGGAGAAGGTGTATCTTGGTCTACGCCCTATGGGCCGGTTACGGCTCGAAAGGTCAATAGATAGATAGATGCGCGAATAGTACTTCCATACACCATACTCAAATCAAGAAAAAATACTAAATGTCTTCCACGTGCGATGTCTCCGCAGAATAACGCACATCAAATGGCAGGACAAAATAACCAACTTAACAGTCTTGCAACGTGATAAGACCCCAACAATCATGTCGATGCTCAGATGTCGAAGACTAAGATGGCTGGGGCACGTCCAGCGAATGGAAGAAAATCGCACCCCCAAGCAAATACTATATGGTGAACTAATACACGGAAAAAGACAAATCGGCAGACCTGAACTACGATATAGATATATTTGTACATCATCTCTGAATGATTCCATATGTAGAAATGACTGGGAACATCTGGCAAGTGATCGCACATCATGGAGAGCATGTATGAGGAATGGTATAACATTCTTTCGAGACTGCTAAGGCAACACTTAGAAGAGAAAAGACTCATGAAATAGGATGGAAAACTTTGTGAATCAGTGGGCCTGACTTATTCATTCTGTGGCCGTGTGTGTTTGTCAAACATTGGTAGAATTAGCCACGAAAGAAGCTGTTCGACAAAAACAAAACCTCAAAACAAAACAAAAAATACACAATAGCCTCCACTAGACCGTCTGACAATACGAAAAGGGCCATACATAGTACTTCCATCCAATTGTTGGCCGCGAGATGATAACCTACAACACCCTCAGACCAATCGGAGTTCGCAATCCTGAATTATATTTGACCTAGGTCTCAAAGTTGTCAAAACAGGCTGTTTCTGACTCCAAAGTAAGCTCTGGTCAGCTTGACTTCTATTGAGTTTCAAAGATGTTTATATCATGACTTTGGCCTTGTTTGTCAAACTATTTACCTGACGGGTCAAACCATATGTTTATCCACACCTTTACAACAACTATACAATTTCCATTCTCCCGAAACTTGCTAACTTCCATCCTTCCTTCTTCTCCAACTTTGTCCACTAATAGCTAGTAGAATTTTCATTCGCACAACTCGTTATTCTATCACTAACTACTGATGACCGCTATTCTATTATCGTGTTATAATCTTTTAAGAAATGAGTACCGACTGAGTAACCTGACCTATACTTTAATTCACATATACTGTTACAAAACCACATACAGAAACAAAAAATAAACTGGTTTTGCCCATTTAGAAAAAATGCCGTGTGAATTCTTACCATACAAAGCATATATTAAAAGAGAAGGGAGAAGAGCAAATAGTAGACCCAGAGTAAGATGAACAGACAACACGAAAGAAACGCTGCAATATCATAAATTGACAGTGAGTAAAGTTGCCAAAAGAGAACCATAACTTTGTTTCTCCTACTACACCCGGTTGGGTACAATAGGAAGTGAAGAAAGAAAGAAAGAATTATTTTCTACTTTTAACATTGGATACGCAGTCCATTCCCGCTGGAAGCAGTTTGTGAATTGTCGTTATTATCATCATCATCAAGTACCATGCCTGCTGGCGTAGGTGATCATGTCTCTCCACAACTTTCAATCTCGACAGTTATTTATCATTTCTGTTGTTGACCCTCTGCCAAGCCATTCTTTTAAGCTGTCTAGTATCTTTTCTCTTTGCTTCCCTCTATCTCTTCGGTTCTATCAATTTTCCCAGTTGTTAACAATATATTCCAGTTGTTCTCTTCTCATTACATGGTCAACAAATTATGCTTGTTTCTTCCTAATATTGGAAATTAGTTCTCTTTTTGCTTTGACCTCTTTCAGAACGTCTTCATTACTCTTCTTAGCTGTCCATGGTATTCTCAGCATTCTTCTGTAAAACCACATTTGTACAGCCTCCAGTGATTTTCTTGTCTGTTGTCCTATTGTCCAAGATTCACATCCATATGTTAAAGCTGATACTAAATAACATTTAAGAACTCTTTATCTTGTTCTTAAATCAAAAATGGATTGCATTGTGAATTGTAGTCGTGATTAAACAAAAAAGATACCACTGCCGTTGACCCCAGCTGCTGGCAAAAATGTGTACCTGGGTTCATACTCCAGGAACATGAGGAATGGCGCCTCGCTAGTGAATTACCATACTTGTGACGATATTAGACAGGAGTCTCCGAACACTTCTGGATAGGCTGCTGAGAATATATGGGTAAAACAAAAACCCAGCTAGCTAAGATGCCGATTCAAGTCTCGTACAGTTACCTTTTGTCTGTTGATATTATTGGTCCATCTTAGTCTTTATCTGCCTCTGTCTTTGCCTATCTTGTACTTTCCCATCCAAGAATACTCTTTGTATGATATTGTATTTGTTCACATGTCCCCAAAAATGCAGTTGTCTTGTCGAAATTGTGTTAAGTAGTTTTTTTTAAATTTTTGTCAGCTGATTCAGAGCTTCATTATTTATCTTATTTTCCTTCCACCCAATTCTCTCCATTTTCCTATAAACCCATATTTGAAAGGCTTCGATTTTTTTTTATCTGTTTTCTTAGTTAACGTCCTGTCGTTATTAATGTCTTCAAAGGTTTCTCTCCATTGTGAATGTTAGATTCAAACCATTATATTATTACTACTCGTATTTTTACAAACTCTCTTATTTGATTGAGTAAATAATGCAAACCATTCTATAGCCACTCTTTCAACTACATACTACATACAACATTTAATCATTTCAATCTGTTAGTTTATGCAGTGCTGGATTAAGCTATGCTGGGGGCCTGTAGAATTTTGTACAAGGGAAATCTAAATGAAAGAACGATTTAGGTGATTTGTCAGCGACGTCTATGGAAATCTACCACAGACACAACAAAAGCAAGCATTCCCTGCTTGATACAATATACATAGAAATGTTAAAACAGATAGACTCGACTAGTAAAATAGTCAAGTAACAAAGCTCAAGCTGAAGCAAAGTACTGAAGATGAAGATCAAATGTATAATTTAATAGAGGACGACAGAAAGATGGTTAGAAGAAGCACCCACCAGTTGATGTCACGGAGATCTGCAGCTCTTAGTAATGTAGAGAATATGTAAAGATGTTCAGCTTTTATCATCTTCATTTTGTGATCTTTTTCTTCTCTCCTTCGTCCTATTCCTATTCTT
>JAVIAB010000008.1:44876605-44946605 GCA_032433765.1 Megaustenia siamemsis | reverse complement strand
ATTTTTATTTTCTTTAACATATTTCGATTAATTTTGTTTTGGATGTTTCGTTATTAGCCTTACTTACATATCCGTGTGTGTGTGTGTTTTTTTTTTTTTGTTTGTTTCTGCTGCAGGCCTCTTGGGCCGAAACGTCGTTTAATCTGTGTCGTCCACTAATCACGTAAAGCTTCTAACATACGATTTTTTTCTATTCCTATGTTTTATTATTTGTTTATTTTCAATGGGAAGAGGGGAATATGTTGATCTAATTACTTAATTATCATATATAGAGTAGATTTGTCTCCAGTAGATAGCTGTACTTAGTTTGAAAGACATTGGAAGTGATCAGGTATTATTCAGTGATTCCTGATAATAGGATAATTAGAGATCGGGAACTTATTATTGCACAGAATGATGATAAGACGGAGATCATATTCAAGTTGAGCCTTTGATAAAACCCTTCATAAATGAAAATATAGAAGAGTAAGCCATATGTCTCTGCCAGGTCTAAGTTTCTAGAGGGGATTCCCACCATATCATCACCATTTGGTGTGTCCCTTGTCAAACTTGTTGACAGCTAATAGGAAGTTTTCTATTTTCTGCGCCAGACGCCCAGTATCTGCTGTTGTTTAGCCCAGTTCGCCAGTGACAACTTATCTTCTTGGTCTACATAGAACCATGCCCACCACAAAGATCTTCTCCATGCGATCATTTCAATTTGTGTCCAAAATATTTTAGTTTCCTAGTTTGTATGTTCCTTAAAAAAAACATCAATTCTATTGAATATTAATCTATTGCAAATGACGTTTCTTTCTGTGGAAAAATTAAAAAATAAAAAAAATGGTATGTTAGAAGCTTTACGCGATTAGTGGACGACATAGATTAAACGACGTTTCGGCCCAATAGGCCTTCAGCAGGAACAAAAAAAAAACACACACAAAATTGCTGAATCTATTTTGCTTTACTGCAGCTTCGCATTTTTATGCATTTATTTGCATTTCTTTGCCTTAACCCGTTTCTTTCTGTCCATGGTATGCTGAGTATTGTTCTGTAACACTTGCATTCATTGGCGTGAATTTATTTTTTTTCTTTCAGATTTGATACTGGCTCACGCCTCACAACTGTACCCTTAATTTATATGTGCTAATGTACTTTAATATATTATTATTAAATAAATAAAATACCTTAATATATATATATATATATATACATATTATATATATATATATATATATATATATATATATATATATATATATATATATATACTAATGCAGGCTGATACTCATATTGTCATAAAGTAAACTTATATTGGATAGAGAGCGGTGGGGGACAACTAATGAAAACGAATTAAACGTTTATATTATATATATATTGAGAATACCAAGGACAAATAAGAAGAGTAATGAATACTTTCTGAAAGAGGCCAAAGTAAAAATAGAGCTAATTTCCAATATTAGGAAGAAGCAATCATCATTTTTTGGCCATGTAATGAGAAGAGAACAGCTGGAATATATTATAACAACTGGGAAAATTGAGGGACGAAGAGATAGAGGGAAGCAAAGAGAAAAGATACCAGACAGCTTAAGAAAATAGCTTGGCTTAAGGTCAAGAACAGAAATGATAAATAACTGTCGTGATCGAAAGTTGTGGAGAGACATGATCATCTACGCCAGCCGGCCCTTACTTGATGATTATATATATATATATATATATATATATATATATATATATATATATATAATGTGTGGGTGTGTGTTTGTGAGTGTGCGAGTATGTGTGGGTGTGGTTATCTGAAGATTTCCAGACTATGCCCCCGACAAAAAAACTAACAAATCTTACTTTATTAAATTTGGCCACCATCATTTTCAAAATAGTCCATTCGAGAGCGTCCACGGTGACCCGGCCTCTCGACCATGCCTCAAAGGCACTGTGTAAGTGTTTTTCATTAAGGCTTTCCAAAATCTCCTGCGTTCCCAACATGATGTCATCTAGGCACCTCAGCGGCTATAAATGTCAGTTTTTGAAACAAAAGCCACAGAGGGCTAGGTCAGTGAAATACGGAGAATGAGGAACCCACAGGGATGTTGTTTTCTTTCAAATAACAATTATCTCTTTCCGTATGAGATATAATTCAACGGCAAATTGCGTGTGCTCCAGAAGTACTATCTTTTCTCTGTTCATATTCTAATAAACGACTCAAATGCAACAATAGAACTATTTAGAAGTCACTGAGCGCCAGACGGAACACATTCTAGGCGAACGATGATTCTGAAGGTAAAAAGAAAGCCAACAACGAGGATCCTTTTGTTTGTTGTTTGTTTGGGCGCACCAGTTTTATATCTCCGACGAAGTCCCGAGGGACAGAATTCTGTGTGAAAATCACTTTTTCCTATTTTTCACGTTGGCAGCTATGTGCTTAGGTGTCCTCCGCCATACAGGCACATATTCTCAGACTTCAGAGGTACTATCATATTTTTATCGCCGAGATTTAACATTATTGGCGGATTTTCCGTGTTAATTTTGGCCCGTACAGCGGCCATTTGTTACCTACTGTTTTCGATTTCCGACTGCCAATGTGTTTTTTAACGTGCGCAGAATGCAAGCGGGATGTTTGGTTTATCGCCGTTTTCCAAGAGGGCGAGACATCGGATCTCACTACCCTGAGATCAGGGGAGGGTAAAGCCACGAATTCGATTATTTTTTCCTACCGCTTGAGGTGGGAGTTGAACCCAGAACGTTCTTGTCTAGAGACCGACTTCTTAGTTCCAGACCACCCAGCCCCCGACGATGCTTTTGTTTCCACGCTTTCTGTGGTCGTGATAACTGAGTGCTCTTACCATGCGTTAACTGTTGCCTCGACTCCTGACGGAAGCCTGATGGGAAAATGTCATTTCTTCTCCCGTGACGATCATGGAGATAAAGATTCGTCGTTGTTGGTCATCTGATGTCACTTGATGGTACAAGTCAAGAAGTCCTGTTTCTGAGCGGGTGTCAAACCCGACGAACTTCGCAGCAACGCAATTTCTTAAAAACCTAAGCTTTGTTGATTGTTGCTATAATTGGTAAGAAATATGTAAAATACATGTGTAATATAATGTGAGTCTAATCTGTTCTCCCCTCGCCCCCCCCCCACACACACACACACAAGGACAGTATTAAGGAAGACATTATAGGAATCATGAAAAAAAGGCATCCAAATAGACACAGAGAGACAACACATAAATAACAACTACCCACAGGACTCCTGGTTACACATATACACAGATGGCTCTGCTATAAATGCCACCAGAAATGGAAGAGGAGGTGTGTTCTTGAGGCTGATAAACAAGGAAGAGGTCACTAAGTCAACAGCTACTGGGAAATTCTCAAACAACTATTTAAGCAGAAACTGAAGCCCTCAAAGATGCTGTAAAACTGACTATGCAACACAAAAATAACATGCACAAGAAATTGGTGATACTGACCGATGCACTGTCAGTCCTAACAGCTCTAAAAAAAAACCACAAGGACAGTGAGCTAGATGACTTGAGAACAACCCTAGACCTACTGTGCAATAACTTCCAGAGAGTGGTCATCCAGTGGATACCGTCACACTGTAATATACACGGAAACGAATGCGCAGACAAATTAGCTCAAGAGGGAGAGAGATTACCACAAGAGAACCATCTGGTCAGCTACGATGAAGCCAAATCCACCATCAAAGGCCAGTACCATGAGAAATGGAAACAAGTGGAAACAAGAACACCCAAAGTATAACGAGAGGGATGGATACCTCCAACAATCAAGGAGGGATCAAGTCATCATACTTCACCTACGCACTGGCCACAACAGAATGAGAAACCACATGTTCACCAAACTCAAAATAGGAACTACCAGCCAATGCCACTGTACACTAGACAACATGACAACAAAACATGTTCTACAAGATTGCCCCCAGTACACAGACCCGCGAAGGACAATTTGACCCACGCCTACCTCCCTGGAAGAGAAACTATACGGGGCAACCGAATCACTTAAACAGACAGCTGACTTTATAAGAGAGTCCGGGATCCTAGTCGGAATAAGCCATGATCGCAGAAGAAGAAAAAGACACTCAAGGACGTTGGCCATCAACACGAATTCTTTATTCCTCCCAGTCCTCAGCTGTCTCATTCAGCCTTCCTATATATAATTTCTCTTACTGACCTGTGTAATTATGCTTCATATGAGTTATGCTCTTTTGTATGTTTCCTGTTTTCCACGTTGTGTCGTTTTCCATCTATTGTTTTGATTGACCCTCCGTCTATATTGCCGCTTTTTAAAAAACTGAACCGTTTGAGAATCTGATCAAAAAGATATACCTAATCAGCCTACACCACGAGCATTCTACATGCAAACATCACATTACTGCACAAGCAGACGACTTAACTCTTTTTTTAGTATGTTTCGACGCACCATGCGCTATGAAAACTTCTGTCACCTACGTTGCATGGCACTTATTTATGGCTACATGGTACTTATTCCTAAAATTGGTATTCTATTTGAGTGATTTCAGTTTATGACACTGCACACAAACACACACACACTCACACAAACGAATTCTGTAGCATAATTAAATTTTGAGTAATTGGTATTTTAGCATCTCAAAATATTATGTGTAGCGATTTATTTATTATCTACAGCGGCTTGCTGGGCCAGTCTCAGTTTCATCAGTTTCGTAAGCCATGATGTTTTGAGATGACTCAAGTAAAAGAGAAAGAAGAAAAGAAGATATTTTAGTAGACGTGTTAATGAGGAAAAATACGAATCAAAGGCCGACAAATGTGGCACTTTCTTGAGTGGTTGCCATGGCTATGTTAGTTACATCTCATATCTTTGTGTGTGCATGTCTATGTTGGTCATATCTCATATCTTTGTGTGCATGTCTATGTTAGGCATGCGTCATATCTTTGTGTGTGCATGTCTATGTCAGTCACATCTCATATCTTTATGTGCATGTTTATGTTAGTCATGTGTCATATATCTTGATGTGTGTCGGTGTTAGTCATGCCTCGTATCGCTGTGTGCATGTCTGTGTTGGTCACATCTCCTATCTTTGTATGTGCATGTCTGTGTTTATGAATCTTTAAAATAAAATATTTTGTGAAAAAATTTAGCCTATAATTTCCTTCTACTGAAATTAATATATCACTGAGAAATGTATACAAATGACAACTCTGAAATGAGCAAACAAACTAAACCATCCTTGTAGACAGCTGTTTAGGACAATAGAAGAAGAAACCCCATAATATAATATTTCTTTCTGCTTTTGAATACATCTAATTTGTACTTTGTTACGTCTAATGAATCTCTTTGACTGTGCATTTTTTCATTAACTCAGGAATGTTACTAATCAGCTCAGAAATTCTTGTTCTACCCAACGATAATAATGTGCTGCTTGTTTTCCAGAATTATACCCTGCAGGTTTTGATATCGTGAACGCTATTTCTCATTTCTTTTGAGGATAAGAAAACGTCATGCAAGTCTATTCACCTACGGTCTTGTCTTCTTTCATCAGTGAATATTTGAGAGTTGTTTACGCTGTTTATTTTTGCAATGTTCATTGTATTGAGTTAAGTTGTTCAATGTTGTTGGCCTTCCACTATGCAGTCCACCAGCATTAAAACTGCCTGATATAATTTAGATTTGCGTGCTGCCGCCAGATTTGTTTAATATGTATAGTGAGATTATTTTAAAAGATCCATAAGGGGCATGCCTGAAATAACAATTGGAGGTCATAATATAAATAATCTAAGGTATGCTGATGATACAGTCTTAATCGCTAAGAGTGAAAAAGAGTTACAAGAAATGTTAGACATTTTAGTGAAATAAACTAAAAATAAAGGACTCAGCTTTAATAACAGAAAAAGACAGAAGTAATGGTAACAACAGTGAAAAAGACATCACCTCAGTGCAAAATAAAGACAAGTGGAACAATATTAAAGCAGGTAAATGAATTTAAATATTTGGGAACTTTGTTAACCTCAGACAGAAGATGTACAACAGAGGTGAGATGCAGAATGGCTCAGGCAAAACCAGCTTTCCAAAAAATGAGGAAGATACTATGAAATCCATTTTTGACAATCGAAACAAGAATAAGAGTTCTTAAATGTTATGTAGAGTCAGTCTTAACATATGGATGTGAATCATGGACAACAGAACAACTAAAAAGAAAATCACTGAAGTCTGTAGAAATGTGGTTTTACACCAAAGCAAACAGAGAGCTAATTTCCAATATTAGGAAGAAACAATCATAATTTTTTGGCCATGTAATGAGAAGAGAACAAGTGGAATACATCGTAACAACTAGAAAAGTTGAGGAACGAAGGGGTAGAGGAAAGCAAAGAGAAAAATACCAGACAGCTTAAGAGAATGGCTTGGCAGAAGGTCAACAACAGAAATGATAAATAACTGTCGAGATCGAAAGTTGTGGAGAGACATGATGACCTACGCCAGCAGGCACGGTACTTGATGATGATGAGCCACATGTAGGAACCGAACTCAGACACTTCTAACTAGATTCGAACTTACTAACCAGGTAACCACTGCGGTTTCTTCATGCGCGACCAAGAAATGTTAAATGAAACTGATCATTTATATAAGTGTATACCTATATATAACAAATTTTATTTATTTATTTTTTTTTTTTGGGACTCAATGAAGATATCCCCGATGGAAGAATAAATTGTACTATTAATCCCATAAATGATTCGCTTCCAGTGGTTTATGATGTAAACAAAGCAGTTTTGTCATTGCAAGTGAATAATGTCCACACCTATAATTGGTCAAGATTGGGTAGCAGCAGCAGCTTTATAGCGAACACAGAAAACATCACAGGATTGTGCTGTTCTGAAACAGCTATGCCATGCTACCCTAGAATTGCCTTTAATGGGATTACTGTGACCACAGACCACGCTCCATGTGTGTGCCACATATTTACACCACAGAAAGAAATTCTGAATATAACAACATCATGTGCCTTCTGTGATATTAATGACCACAGACCAGGAGCCTCCAGTATGATTGATACAACTGTTGCACCAAGCACTTCATCAGCAAAGCCATATCTATGGAATGTTCATCTGACATTGTTCTTGAATGATGTCCAAGATAATGAGACATCAGAATTGTGTGGCGGCAGCTACAAGAAGGGAGCGGAGAACATCATCAATTGTGTTTTTACTAACTACAGGTCATGTGGCTTCTGTTGGATTGGAAATGATAACTTACCACCCTTGTGTGTCTATATGTTTGGAATTGGAGTCATCAATGATGGCCTAACATCATCAGGTGCTACGACGATCATCGTTTTCGGGAGGACGTAAACTCCCATGGTGTATGGTGGATAGGCGGCGGGAACCATTGAAGGCTATGTCTGAAAAGTGTTCCTTCTTGCAGTTTCCTCATATTCCAAGTCCGGCTTGTTGCAGGAGCTACTGAGTTAAGTGCTCTGTGCACACCGTGAGCTGTGTGTCTCATCCGTTTTGATCCTGCTTCGATATCCCGCTTGTTTGCGATGAATGATGATATCGTATGACGGGGAACAGTTGGCTGTGTTCACTTTCTGCGCGGTTTCGCCTTATGTTTTTTGGCGTGTGCTGAGACTGCTGCGATGGGGACTACAGTTACCTTTCTTTGTTTGGGAGATGAGTTGGTAATTCGGATGATTCCACTGGCACGGGCGGTTGAGCAATTATGGATTTTAATTCGTTTGCTGTGAGACCGAGGCCTTCCATAGCCAATAACAATAACAATATAAAAAAAAATATTAAATGCACTTATTTTTATTTCTAATTTCTAACAAAATAAAATACACTTACTTACATTTTTTTAAGTTTGTAGCAGTATTAAATGTACTTACTTCTTGTTTTAAGCTTGTAGCAAGATTATGTGCACTTCCTTCTTTTTTGAAAGTTTGTAGCTAGAGTAAATATACTGACTTCTTTTTCGTTAAGTTTCTAATAAAATAAGATACACCTTTTCCTTTCATTTTAGGTTCGTAACAAGTTTAATATACTTACTTTCCTTTTGAAGTTTGTAGCAAGGTTAAATATACTTACATCCTTAACGTTTTTAACACGATTAAATATACTTAGTTTCTAAAAAAAAAATAAAAGACACCTACTTCCTTTTTTTAAGTTTGTAGCAAGATTAAATATACTGACTTCTTTAACTTAAGTTTATAGAAACATTCAGTTTACTATTGATGCCCTTTAGAACATTTTCAATTATTATTTTTTTTTAAACCGTTCGTGGTAACTGTATTATTTTTCAGTAGAAACAAGTTTCTTCTTCTTCTTCTACCTTTCAGCTCCCTGTGGAGCATAGGTCATCAAATAAACACTTTCACTAGTCGTTCTGTTTCTTGCCATTCTTTTAAAATCATTCCATGTATTCCACATCATTTTCATTTCTGCTTCTATCTGTCTTCTTCAAGAATTTCTTGGTCTTCCTCTTTGTCTTTACCCCTGGGGATTCCAAAAAAGGGCCTGTTGCGTAATACTCTCTGTTGGCTTCCGCAGTGTGTGTCCTATCCAGCGCCATCGTCTTCGCTGTATCTCTTTATCCACTGGTATTTGACTGGTAGAAACATTCAGTTTACTATTGATGTTCTTTAGAATAATTTTCATTATTACTATTTTTTAACCATTCGTGGTAACTGTAATATTTTTCAGTAAAAATAAATATCTGGAACCTACACATATTTTTTACTTGCTTGATGTCTGACTGTCCACAAATCTCGAAATTATTACGTAAAATAGATCTCGTTCTATGGTTATGGTTATTCGAAGGCCCCGGTATAACTGCAAACGTATGAAAATCCATAATTGCTCAACCGCTCGTGTCAGTGGAATATTTCGAATTAACAGCTCATGGAATATCCAAACAAAGGAAGGCAGTTGCAGTTCCCATAGTAGCAAACACAGCACACGTAAAAAAACATAAGGCGTATTACAGCATCGACATTGAACGCATCTGAACTGTCCTTTTTCATACGATATCATCATTCATATTAAGTCATCTGAACATAGAAACACCATCCGGATGAAACAAACAGCTCACGGCGTGCACAGAGCACTACTCAGTAGCTCCGGCATCAAGACGGACTTGGAATATGAGGAAACTGCAACAAGGAACATTTTTAAACAGTGCCTCAACAGTACCCTGTCGCCTATCCGCCATATTGGCCGGAAGTCACCTCGATCTATCTATCTCGTTCTAACGACATTGAACTAAATTATACAATTTATGGCAACGAAAAAAAAATCAACTCTTCATTATGTAAAATCTGACTTTACGCAAGTGAGAGATCTGATTTTTGTATTTAGATTGACAGAGAAGAATCACTCACGCAAGCGTGTTTATGTAATCAAATAAGCATTATTTTTGAAAAAAAAATTATTATTGAGGAATAATTGCAATAATTGATTCATTAATGTATTTACGTCATAAACAAGCGAGGTAACTCTAGTTCTGCACTTGAATACCTGGAGTTGTTTTTCCTTGAACTATCAATTTTCACTGCCGCCACAACTCCCCCTTCACCGGTAACATAAAAATAATGCTCATTAAGAGTCTGTCAGTCACAGACTTGCCCAGTCAATGTAACCACAGGTGCGTCTTAAGTGTTTTATTTTTTAAGTCGTTTTTTTTTTTAACTGGAAAATTTGTGTTGAGGTAAGAGAAATATAAAGACAATCCTTGAGGATTGTCAATGCCGCTCCGGTCGATGTAAAGAATTTTAGTTTGAAAATGCAACAACAATTAAGTGTGACTATGTCTTGATTGGGAGCTGCAATAGCGCAGTGGATAGTTAACTGGACTACAAAGGACAAGAGGTAGGGTTCGATCCCAAATCGACGGCTTCAGGGTTCACCCAGACTTAAATGGGTGCCGGATTTTTTCTGGGAAAGTAGAGCGGCACGGGCGTAATGCCGACCACATTACCCCAAAAAATCATGTACTGATGGTCTGTAAAATGTATGATCACTAACACCATATTCCCTCTACGCCACTTGGCGTGACGGGGTACTTTACTTTTACTATGTCTTGATTTACTCATCATCATCATCGAGTGCCGTCTCCGCAACGAAGGTTGGCTACCATGGAGCGCCATTCTGATCTGTCTTTTGCTTTCATGGTGCAGGTTGTCATAGGCTGGTTTGTCCATCTTTTGATGTTACTCGTCCATGTTAGTCTTGGTCTGCCTCTGCCTCTTTTACCTTGTATTTTCCCGTCCAGGATTACTTTTAGTAGGCTGTTGTGTCTTTTAACATGGCCCAACAATCGCATTTGTCTGGTTTGAATTGTGCTTAGTAGTTCTTTTTTTTCCATTTTAATTGTTTTAGTAACTTCATCGTATTTGTTTCCCTTCCATCCAAGTCTTCCTATTCTTCTATAAATCCACAATTCAAACGCTTGAATTTTCAGTTCTGTTTACTTGTCTAATGTCCATGTTTCTGCACCATACATGAATGTTGAGATGATATATCACCTTGTTATTCTTAGTTTATAAGCCCTGATGTTATTTGTTTTGATGTTAGTATATTTTGCATGACATTTAAATTACTTTTTGCCATACCTATTCTTTTGTTTATTTCAGTTTTACATTTTCCATCACTGGTTATAGTATGTCCAATGTAATTGTAGCTCTGAATTGTCTCCAGGTCTATTCCTTCAATGTTGATATCCACATGTAATTTTTAAGTATTATCTTTGTTTATGATCATAGTTTAGTCTTTTTTATATACTCATATCTAATCCAAATGTTTTACTTCTCATGTTTATTTCATTAAGTAATTGTTGTAGATCTTTATGATTTTCTGCTAATAATACAGTTTCATTAGCAAATCCTAGGTTATTGATTATCTTTCCATCACAATTTAGCCCTGGCATCTTTGTGATGTTTTTAAGCTCATTTACGCCCAGTTAATTATTATCACCACATTCAAGTCAGCAGTATCTGTACATGTAGATGTCACTTGACTTGTATCTATGGGTGTGGCTTACTTAATTGTTAATTTGGTCGTATAACATATATCATATTGGGTGGGCGTGTTTCAGAGAGAGGTGAAATATGCTATTTTAGCGTACAGGTAAGGGGCCAATTCCCTTTGTTTGTGGCATTGCCTCCCTCCCCACCCAAAGGTGCCTATTCCCTTGTGAGCTGGATCGAATGGAGATCATCACGTTACTTTTGAACCCTCATTCACAAGACATCTCCCAACGCCAAGCCAGAACTTCGTAATTTCGCCACTACGATCTGATGAAGGTGACTGTAAAGTCTAACTTTCCATTACAAATAGATGCAACTGTTTAACCTGCATAATCAAATTAGTTCTTATCATATTCAAGTACCGTGCGTGCTGGCGCCAGCGACCATGTTTCTCCACAGCTCTCTATACAACTGTTTATCAATTCTTTTGTTGACGTCCTACCAAATCGTTATCATACATTGTCTACCATAGTTTCTATGCTTCCCTTTTTTTGCCTCTCTCACTTCTATTTTCAATTGACAGAACATAATCCAGTTGTTATCTTCTCATTACGTGGCCAGAAATAATTATTCTTTCTTCCTGATAGTGAAAGCAAACTTCCTTGGTTTGCTCTATTTGTCCTTGTTAGTTACTTTACTGTCCACCCTTTTGTGAAACATTTTTATGACCTCAACGATTTTTTGCCCGTTGTCCAATAATTGTTCATGATTCACTTGAAGAGATCTTGCCATGGTAAACTAACAAATACTACCAGCTAATGTTCTCCACACAATTTTTCCTAAATGTTCTCAACGGCTAAATTGTAGGAATTCAACACATTTTTTTAAAACAAAACCACCGTGATAAGAAAAATAGTATGTAAAATCAAATTGATTAAACTAATGGTAAAGAAAGTAAAGTACCCCCGTAACGCCAAGTGACGTATAGGGAAATATGGTGTTAGTGACCATACATTTTACAGACCTTCGGCACATGATTTTTGGGGTAATGTAGTCGGTATTACGCCCGTGCCGCTTTACTTTCCCAGAAAAAAATCCGGTACCCATTAAAGGCTGGGTGAACCCGGAGCCGTCGGTTGGGATCGAACCCTACCTCTTGTCCTTTGTAGTCCAGTTCACTAACACCTGAGCTATCGCGGCTCCCTAACTAATGGTGCTCCTTTAAAAATGTGCGCGAGAGAAGTCGAGACCCTACACTATACAACTAAGGCTTACCTTTACATTTCATAAATGACGTGCAATTAGCATAATGGTTGGGATATGGCCTAAAAACAATAATACGTGATTTCACTACCTACCAAATAACCTCCATATTTAACCTATCAATGAAAACAGGTACATGGCTCTCAAAAAGGGTCAATGTTATTTAATGTTTTTAGTGCTGGCGAACCGAAACACCGTGATCATATTTAATCTCCATCTTGTGATCATGGAGACAAGCATCTCAGCTAGACCAAGTGTATCTAAAGAGAGAAGGCAAACCCTGTCAGCCAAATGCCTGAGGAATTCAGATGAGTCGAGCTGAAAATGCAGATATTGCAGGTTGGTTGTAACCTGCGACATGATTCGACAAGCGGTTTTTCCATTCAAACCGGGGGGGGGGGGGGGGGGGGATATGGCTTCGTACGTTTATATTATATTCTGTTGAACACTAATCTACTTCGTCTCTTGTCTGGATGGTATATTCTATAGCTGCTTTTCCATTCAACCGCTTGATATTGTCAACCCGCTTGATATCGTCAACCGCTTGTTATTGTCAACCCGCTTGATATTGTCAACCCATTTGATATTGTCAACCCGCTTCAATCATACTAAGATAACTGCAAGTGCTTCCTCCAGTAACAGAAAGCAACAAAAGCGAGAAAGATCTCATCTCCGTGAACTCATAAACATACATTTTAAATATTAAACACAACACTCCCACAGCATAATCTGTCTTCCATATTTTTCTTGATGATTTAAAACTTGATGACCTGGGAACATTAGGTTTTTCACATTATTTTTTTGTTGTTGTTCTACGCCTGCAGTAAAATGTTGCAAGAACTCACACCGAGAAATTAGCAACGCACCTTCGTAGCCTCCAGGTGTAAGGTAGGGCATTTCACCGACCTAGCCAATTTGTTTATCGCGCCAGTTGTGTGTTCCTTTTGATGCCTCATCGTTTACTACCTGACCTTGAGAATGAAACAAGGAGTTTCGGAAAATGATTGTTTTTGCTTGTCAATCATCGTGATCTATGTGCCCTGTCTAGTGAGTATTCATACTTCCGCGAATTTAAAGTAAACAAGGAATAATTCCAAGAAGCGCAGTAATATAAAATGAGAACCAAGTTTCGGTTCGTTTATTTCTTTTCAATTAATATATGGAGGCGAAGGCGCACCTCCCAGCACCAGAGCTGGAAGTTGTCAGCGACTCATAGCTGATGGCTTGCGCCAGGATCGGTGAACCAAAACCATGCAGACCCTGCTTCACCTCTCCGCGGTGCCTCCAGTAACAGACTAACCTATCTAGACTGGCAAAGCGAGCAGGGATCGAAGAGGGAAGACAACCCGGTACTTTAAAACGTCGTGCTGAAGTCGGATGTGTTGGGTCGAAAGGCGCAAATATCAGCGTTACACTGCAAACTACAACACAACGCAAACACGTCCACTTAACGTCCTTTTAAAGGCGGATGACGAAGAGGAAGTCTACAGTCTACGAATACTCTAGAATACTTTAGTCATCGGGCGAACGCAACCAACCAACCAAATAATATGTGGGAGTTTGAGTAGTGCATGTTCCCTTCACTCATCATCATAATCATCATCATCATGCGCCATACCGATTGGCGTAGGCGATCATGTCCTTTCACAATCTTCTATCTACAGTGCATCGTATCAGTTCTGATGTTGGCTGTTTCCCATGCCATGACACAAAACTATTTAGTATTTTATTTCTTTGTCGTCCGCGATCTCTCTTTCCTTTTATTTTACCAGTTGTAACCAAGTATTCGTATCACTACCAAATGATAAAGGGCAGTAACCACGCTTTTCTAAATGGATTCCAGATTTGGGGAAGGTAATAACAGCTATAAATTGCTTTGTCGTCCACCTCTACTCAAATTTT
Source organism: Megaustenia siamemsis (assembly GCA_032433765.1). Taxonomy (NCBI): domain Eukaryota; kingdom Metazoa; phylum Mollusca; class Gastropoda; order Stylommatophora; family Ariophantidae; genus Megaustenia; species Megaustenia siamemsis. The sequence continues at coordinate 44,932,501 of JAVIAB010000008.1, read as the reverse complement.
AGACTGCACATCTTAAAGCAACAATGATTTATATCTCTCCCGTTGTTGTCGAGGAGGACAACAATGCGAATACTTTATAAGTCAGAAAGGGTTCGGTGATTGAGTTGTTGAGTTATTTGCGGGTCATCACCATTGCACTCCGAACATGTCCATAGGTGCTTAGATCCCCTCCTCAGCAATTCCCGCAGTGTTCAGCGACTGACGAATCCAGTTCTATGTTGATTGATAAGTCTTCTTACAGGGCCACCAAGTTTCTCATTTCTGTCTGTGCCCAACTTAACTCCCATTTCCATCATCCGAAGAGTGACGTGGATCTGTGTTTGTCGAAGTCCAGTGCTTTTCCCACATCTCGGAGGGCATTGATGATGTTCGCACGAACCATTGGTTGCCCGTCCTCAACGACAGCGCAGCTAACCAACCTATCCGCTCTTTCATTTCCCCGTACTCCTGCATGTCCAGGGACATAGACAAAGGTGACCTTCCGTATTTTGGATTTCTTCAACGACTCTACCCATTGCATGCGTACAGAGCCCGCCTCCACTTTTTTTATCATGCTCATCGAATCACTCAGTATACATGCGTGGGTGTAGTCTTGTGACTCTAACCTTTTGAATGCCTTGGTCACTGCCATCACCTCCATTGTCATGCTACTTGTGATCATGACGTATGCACCATTGTCTTCTTTGACTATTCTGCCTGCCGAGCGTGCTATAAATGCCCATGCACTTCTTTGGTGTCGTCTTACAGATCCGTCTGTATAGATGACTACATCTTTCTCATCGGTGTTATCGCAGATGAGACCGTTGACCTCAGCATTAACCACGACCGGGTTTTGTTCCCTACTTTTCCCGTCGAGTGTGACAATACACGAGAAAGTTCCCTTTGATGACGCAGGCACCTGTATCCAATCCTCACTAACACTGATATTGGTAAGGCCACAGACCAGTTTGATGACATCTTCTGCTCGGCTCACCCATGATTTGCCTCTTTATAGCCTGGCACCTTTCCGTGTGTTGAGCACGTGATGCAATGGATGATCTGTTTCTGTACTAATCTTCAGGTATGCTCGTGCTCTCCATATCTTGATTCTGTCATCCATGGTTGGAAAGTCAAGAAGATACCTCTTTGCTACACAGTGAGTGTCCCTTGTACATCCCAAGATAATGCGCATGGCTTCATTTTGTATTTTCTCCAGCCTATCAATTTGAGTCGTACTGACAGTAAGAATTGCCAGGGCATACTCGATTGGTGCGAGGACTAATCCCTGCAACAGAAGAGTAAGTAGCCTCTGCTCGATGTTGGCAGCTGCCATGACCTATGCTATCACATAGTCGACGTGGTCCTGAAAACATAGGCTGCGATCAAACTTAACTCCGAGGTATGTCATCAACTTGTCCCTGGTCACCTCATCAGACCCATTCGTACTACCGGTGTGGTCGTTTAACAATATGATTGTTAAGGGGGAACCATCAAACTGTTGCTTTATTAGGATTAACCAAGGTACCTGAAACCCCACACCAGGAAGAAATGCGATCGAGTTCGTCTTGCATTGTGGAGGCGATTTCCCGTCTGTCTCTTCCCTGTCGATATACCAGAATATCATCAGCACAAGTCATAGTGCGATTATAAGAGACCAATACGAGATGTCTGCTGCAGTAAGATCTCGCAAGTATAGTTGTTGGATGGTCGAGAAAATTGATGTACTGAAGTTTGACTTTTAAAGAACGGTCGAGAAAGTTGATGTACCGAGGTTTGATTTTTAGTGAATGGTCGAGAAAATTGATGTACTGAAGTTTGACTTTTAGTGAATGGTCGCGAAAGTTGTACTGAAGTTTGACTTTTAATGAATGGTCGAGGAAGTTGTTGTGCTGAAGTTTGACTTTTAGTGAATGGTCGAGAAGATTGTTGTGCTGAAGTTTGACTTTCCATGTCTTCCCCGTCATCTTCATCTCTGCTTCTGTCTGTCTTCTCCAAGAATTTCTTGGACTTCCTCTTTGTTTTTTTCCCCTTGGGATTCCAAAAAAGGGCCTGTTGTGTGATACTCTCATTTGGCTTTTACTTTTATTCTTTTTTTTGACTTGTCCATGTTTGTGACGTTTTTTCGGCTTATATTTTTTACAGTATGGGATAGCCAGTCCCATGCCCAACCCTCCTTTCTCGCCTCTTACGAACAATGCCTGGTAGGCTACAGCGCCACTATTCTTTACTCCCCTTTCGGGCCCCGGCAGTGCAGAGCCTATTTCGGCCCTACCCCTTACCCAACTTTAAATGGGTACTGGAATGTAACGGGAAAGAACCGGTGCCGTACGACCAACATTATCCATAAAATGTTACGTTGGACGTCACTATCACCATATTTTCTCATACGCATTCAGTTGGAGCATGGTAACATGTTCATCCACGTCGTGATCTACAGTCAATCTTATCATTAAATGCAGCTACAACATTTGACAAATTGTCACTTACAGAATTCAGAATAAAATTGGTTTAAATCTATCTCGAACTGAGTGTCGATTCTTCATTTCCAGGTTCAAATTTTGTTTGCGTGCTCACGCCGATCTGTTCTTTAGGCATTTTGCTTTTCATTCGTAACACGATTCGAAAATAAAAACAACTTGATGAGATGAAGCACATTAGTTAAAGCATTTACCTCGCTCATACCTTAGTTTGAAGAGATCTGGTTCGATCCTGATCGACGGCTTCCAGGTTTACCCAGCCTTAAATTGGTACCGGATTTTTTTTAGGTGGGGGGGGGGGGTGGAGTAAAGCGGCACGGGCGTAATACCGACCATATTATCCCAAAAATCATGTGCCTAAGGTCTATAAAAATTATGGTCACTAACACCATATTCCCTATACGCCTATTACCGTGACTGGGCACTTTGCTTACTTTAGTGTCCCGTAGTTTGGTAAGACTTTGGGGTACGAACAATTGTTCTCCAGTATTGTCTGTTTGAGCCTGTGTTGACATTGAGTTATTTATGGGTCATCATCATTGCTCTTCGAACATGTCCATAGGTGCTCAGATCCCCTCCACAGCAAGTCTCGCAGTGTCCAGCGACTGACGACTCCAGTTTTGTGTTGGTTGATCAATCCTCATTTATGCGCACTAAGCCTCTCGTTTTTTGCTGTGCCCATCTTTACTTTCATCTCTTTCACCCTAAAGAGTGATGTAGATTCATGGTTGCTAAAGTCCTGTTCGCTTCTCGCATCTCGAAGAACATTAGTGACCTCCGCCTGATCCACTTCTTGACCGTCTTCGACTACAGCACAGCGAGTCCACTCTTTTATCCCCCCGTGCTTCCGCATGTGCTGACATGTGGAAGTAAATGCTGGACATTTCGACAACAGAGAAGAATATCTTTGGAGAGCACAGAAATGTATTTTACTGAAGAATGTTGAGATTACCATGGGTAGTTTAAAGATCAGAATTAAAATTTGCTTTGATATATTCTCAAATAACAAATGAAATCTTTTGACACTTGCTAAGAATGAAACCAGTCCAAATATCTAAAGCTCTCCACCTCAAAACATGAGTACAGAAATCAAGAGAGAGACCTAGAAAAAGATGGATATAAAAGACATACGCAAGAACCAAAATATTTATATCTTAACAGCTTCCGGGTACGCCAAAGAACAACAAAACATGTTACAGAGAAACGGCCAAGCAAACAAACAATACATCTGCAGACATCTGATTTTATTACTCCGTCCTCCTTTCTCCTGCAACGCTTCAAGACAACTGCAGATAGACAAGAAAAAAAGGAAAAGCTAAACTTGGCCGCTGTGAAAGGACCAAATCAAAGAAAGCTAATTAGTGACATCAAAATAAACAATCATCATTGCTTGGTTTTGTTGTGAGAATGGAACAGACGTAGCATGTTATTACAAATGGGAAAACGTTGAAAGATGAAGTGATAATGGGAAAAACATAAAAAAAAAACAAGACACCAAATAGCTAAACAGCATGACACGGGTAGAACAATCATTTAATCAAGTATTGTAAGGGCAGAAAGTCGTAGTTGGTATATGATACCAACGTGATGATTTTGTTGTTTTATCTCAATGTTGTCTTTGACAGTCGAGACGCGTCCAATCGTTGACCTTTTCCTTCTACTTCTCTCTTTGTCTGTCTTTGCATCTAACCACTATCATATTTCTACCTATATCTCGTTCTATTACCTACCGGATCTGAGCAGCGTATACATCCACCGCTTTCATTGCTTTCAAACCGACTTATTTCATATCATATTTCCTGTTGGATCCCTCATGTAAAAAATAAAGTGTTATCGTAATCATAAGATAAGTGACTCTTTTTGTTATTTTCAAAATAATTTAATTGATTCGATCACAGTTGCGACCCCTTACAACTATACATCATGCATGATCTGGTAACAATTGTAAACACAATTTTTCCTTTAATATGTACTGGGACTCTCCCAAGAGACATTTTTTTTTGTTTAATTATACAAATCTAAACGAGCGTACAACGAGCCAGCTCGTCAATTTGAAAACGACCCCTTCCGGTAGGTCACAATCTGTTAATAATTTTCTTTGATACAGTCTACTGGCCCTACAGGTCCCGCATAGAAACACCGCTTGTAAATTGAGATAATGTAGCAAATCTAAAGCAGGATCTATAGGTCCCTTAATGACTGAAAGGGTTGTAAGAATCAAATGTGCTTTAAATAGATTACAACATTAGTCTACTCTACTGGTATCCACATTCTCCCTAACGTAAAGTCAAGTAACCTGGAATTCCATGTATCATATTGTAAATGAATCAACTTAGGGAATTTCGGATGAGTAAGTAAAGAAAGAACTCATTATATAAGGAACAACTCAATAATGAAAGTTTAGTTCATTCATTTTCCTCTCGGGCCGATGACGTCACATAGAGTCATAGCTCGTCACGATTGACGATTTGTTGATAGTTATTGTAGTTCTTGGTATTTCCTAGTCACGTGGTTTAACCCTCCCTAGTTCTGCGTAGCGATTCTCTGGGTCTGCCTTATGTTGTTCTTTTAGCACATGGTTTTCACATGAATGCCTAAGAACAGTGGTTTAAAATGTTTATGCCAAGAAAGAGTTGCTACAGATGACATTCGCAGTAGAACAGGCAGGATAATTTGATGTGACTTCTCTCTCCATCTCTCTCTGCGATCACGACTCAATCAGAGTAGGATTCCAGACTCTCTCATGAAGTCAGCTGTCTGTTTAAGTGATTCGATTGCCCCATATAGTTTCTCTTCCAGGGAGGTGGGTGTGGACTACATTGCTCTTCTCAGGTCTGTGTACTGGAGGCAATCCTGTAGAATATATTTTGTAGCATATTGTCCAGTGTACAGTGGCATAGGCTGGTTATGCCTATTTTGAATTTGGTGAACATGTGATTTCTCATTCTATTGTGGCCAGTGCGTAGGCGAAGTATGATGACTTGATCCCTCCTTGATAGTTGGTGGTATCCGTCCCTCTAGTTATGCTTTGGGTGTTCTCGTTTCCATTTTTCATGGTACTGACCTTTGATGATGGATTTAGCTTCATCATAACTAAGCGGATGGTTCTCTTGTAGTAATCTCCTTCCCTCTTTAGCTAATTTGTCTGCGCGTTCAATCCTGTGTATATTACAGTATGATGGTATCCACTGAATGACTACTCTCTGGAAGTTATTGCATAGCTGGTCCAGGGCTGTTCTCAAGTCATCTAGTTCGTTGTTCTTGAGGCTTTTTAGAGCTGATAGTACTGACAGTGCATCAGTCAGAATCACCAATTTATTGTGCATGTTATTTTTGTGTTGAGTAGCCAGTGTTGCAGCATCTCTGAAGGCCTCAGTTTCTGATTTAAAGTTGTTTGAGAATTTTTCAGTAGCTATTGACTTGGTGATCTCTTCCTGGTTATTCAGCGTCAAGAACACACCACCCCTCCATTTCTGGTGGCATTTGTTGCAGAGCCTTCAATGTATATGTGGGACCAAGAGTCCTGTGGGTAGGTATCGTGTATTTGTTTTTCTGCTACGTGTTTTCTTTCTGTGTCTGATTAGGTGCATTTTTTCTTGATTCTTGTTATATTTTCCTTAATTTCTGATATTTTATGTTTCCAATGAGGAGCCATATCAGATGGGTCCGAGGGTTTCTGTATTGTTTGGGAAAGTACTGGGTCTCCAGCAGTTAGTTCATTGGCGATTGCAGCGAAGTTGCTACTCTTTAGTCGTACAATTCTGGAACCAGTTATTCTTTGGTGCATGGGGTGGCTAAGGAACCTTCAATATTTCTCCGCTTGTTGCAATACTTTAGTGACCCGTCTGTCATCTAAGGGTTATAAACCTGTTACTGTTTCTAGAGTCTTGATAGGTGTAGATTTCATCGCATCAATAATGATACGGACAGCTTGGTTCTGTTAATTTGGTTAAGGTGTGTTTTGGAAGCCATAGCCCAGGCTGTGACTCCATACTCTAGGACTGGTCTGACTCTTCCTACGTATAGTCGCTTCAAGAAATTGCTGTCTGCTCCCCAGTCCGTTCCTGCCAATTTCTTCATAATATTTGTTCATTTTCTGGCTTTTTCTTGCTCTGTCTATCTGATTTTTCCAAGTTATTCTGCGATTCGTGGTGACGCCAAAAGATGTTGGGTTTTGGTCAATAGGGAGTGTTTGGTCTTTTATCATCAAGTTTGCAGAGAGTGTCTCTCTTGATAGGCTGAAAATTGTATATGTAGTTTCTTTTCGTTAATTGGTAAGAACCAGGTGTTCGTCCATTTTTACAGTTCAGCTAGGGCATCTTGCATCCTGGATCCAGCCACCGACATACTTTCCTCGCGAGCCCATAACGCCAGATCATCTGCGTATATTGCTGAGTGTATTCTGGGTGGAATGTCCATTACGATGTCATTTATGAAAATTAAAAAGAGTGTTGGGGACAAGACTCCGTCTTGTGGGACACCTTGCTCGATAGAGACCTTCTTACTTAGTTGACCTTGTACTTGTACTCTGGCCGTTCTATCCTGAAGGTATTGAGAGACCCAATTGAATAAACGACCCTGGATGCCACGTATAAAAAGCTTGTTCTTTAAACACTCTCGCCAAACCCTATCAAAAGCCTTCTCCATGTCGATCCACACTGCCAGTGTGTGTTTCTTTTCTTGTAGAGCATCCTCTATTTCCTGTGCGATGTAGGTGACCAGGTCTTCAGTTGATCTGTACTGACGGAAGCCACTTTGTTGTGGTACGATTTGTTGTTTTCTATCCAAATGCCACATAAGTCTTCTGTTAACCAGCTTTCCATGAGTTTACTAAGGCAGCTCAGTAAGCTAATTGGTCTGTAGCTACTTGGGTCTAGAGGACCTTTTCCACGCTTGAGGATGGGCACCATAATAGCTTCTTTCAAGATGGTGGCGCGTTTGAAAAGAGACATTGAACATGGCAAAAGAAAAAGTGGGAGATCGGGCTAGAGACAGATATTATTTCAGACTGTCAGAATGCAATGTTCTGAATAGGACATGTGACCTGATGGTGACTTGGAAGATCTGTAACACCTACCTCATGTTATCAAAGTGTGCCTTATCTCCAACACCCACCTCATGTTATCAAAGTGTGCCTTATCTCCAACACCCACCTCCTGTTATCAAAGTGTGCCTTATCTCCAACACCCACCTCCTGTTATCAAAGTGTACCTTATCTCCAACACCCACCTCCTGTTATCAAAGTGTGCCTTATTTCCAACACCCACCTCCTGTTATCAAAGTGTGCCTTATCTCCAACACCCACCTCCTGTTATCAAAGGGTGTCTTAAATCCAACACCCACCTCCTGTTATCAAAGTCCGCCTTAACTACAACACCTACCTCCTGTTATTAAAGTGTGCCTTAAATCCAACACCCACCTCCTGTTATCAAAGTGTGCCTTAACTCCAACACCCACTTCCTGTTATCAAAGTGTGCCTTAAATCCAACACCCACCTCCTGTTATTAAAGTGTGCCTTAACTACAACACCCACCTCCTGTTATTAAAGTGTTTCTAAACTCCAACACCCACCTCCTGTTATCAAAGTGTGCCTTAACCCCAACACCCACCTCCTGTTATCAAAGTGTGCCTTAACTTCAACACCCACCTATGTTATCAAAATGTGCCTTAACTCCAACACCCACCTCCTGTTATTAAAGTGTGCCTCAACTCCAACACCCACCTCCTGTTATCAAAGTGTGCCTTAACTCCAACACCCACCTCCTGTTATTAAAGTGTGCCTTAAATCCAACACCCACCTCCTGTTATCAAAGTATGCCTTAACTCCAACACCCACCTCCTGTTATTAAAGTGTCCTTAAACTCCAACACCCACCTCCTGTTATTAAAGTATGCCTGAACTCCAACACCACCTCCTTTTATTAAAGTATGCCTTAACTCCAACACCCACCTCCTGTTATTAAAGTATGCCTTAACTCCAACACCCACCTCCTGTTATTAAAGTGTCCCTAAACCCCAACACCCACCTCCTGTTATCAAAGTGTGCCTTAACTCCAACACCCACCTCCTGTTATTAAAGTGTCCCTAAACTCCAACACCCACCTCCTGTTATCAAAGTGTGCCTTATCTCCAACACCCACCTCCTGTTATCAAAGTGTACCTTATCTCCAACACCCACCTCCTGTTATCAAAGTGTGCCTTATTTCCAACACCCACCTCCTGTTATCAAAGTGTGCCTTATCTCCAACACCCACCTCCTGTTATCAAAGGGTGTCTTTAATCCAACACCCACCTCCTGTTATCAAAGTCCGCCTTAACTCCAACACCCACCTTCTGTTATCAAAGTCCGCCTTAACTCCAACACCCACCTCCTGTTATCAAAGGGTGTCTTAAATCCAACACCCACCTCCTGTTATCAAAGTCCGCCTTAACTCCAACACCTACCTCCTGTTATTAAAGTGTGCCTTAAATCCAACACCCACCTCCTGTTATCAAAGTGTGCCTTAACTCCAACACCCACTTCCTGTTATCAAAGTGTGCCTTAAATCCAACACCCACCTCCTGTTATTAAAGTGTGCCTTAACTACAACACCTACCTCCTGTTATTAAAGTGTTTCTAAACTCCAACACCCACCTCCTGTTATCAAAGTGTGCCTTAACCCCAACACCCACCTCCTGTTATCAAAGTGTGCCTTAACTCCAACACCCACCTCCTGTTATCAAAGTGTGCCTTAAATCCAACACCCACCTCCTGTTATTAAAGTGTGCCTTAACTACAACACCTACCTCCTGTTATTAAAGTGTTTCTAAACTCCAATACCCACCTCCTGTTATCAAAGTGTGCCTTAACTCCAACACCCACCTCCTAATATCAAAGAGTGCCTTAACTCCAACACTCACCTTCTGTTATTAAAGTGTGCCTCAACTCCAACAATCACCTCTTGTTATCAAAGTGTGCCTTAACTCCAACATCCACCTCCTGTTATTAAAGTGTGCCTAAACTCCAACACCCACCTCCTGTTTTTAAAGTGTGCCTTAAATCCAACACTCACCTACTGTTATCAAAGTGTGCCTTAACTCTAACACCCACCTCCTGTTATCAAAGTGTGCCTTAACTCCAACACTCACCTCCTGTTATCAAAGTGTGCCTTAACTCCAACACCCACCTCCTGTTATCAAAGTGTGCCTTAACTCCAACACCCACTTCCTGTTATCAAAGTGTGCCTTAACTTCAACACCCACCTATGTTATCAAAATGTGCCTTAACTCCAACACCCTCCTCCTGTTATTAAAGTGTGCCTAAACTCCAACACCCACCTCCTGTTATTAAAGTGTGCCTTAACTCCAACATCCACCTCCTGTTATTAAAGTGTGCCTTAAATCAAACACTCACCTACTGTTATCAAAGTGTGCCTTAACTCCAACACCCACCTCCTGTTATTAAAGTGTGCCTTAAATCCAACACCCACCTCCTGTTATCAAAGTATGCCTTAACTCCAACACCCACCTCCTGTTATTAAAGTATGCCTTAACTCCAACACCCACCTCCTGTTATTAAAGTATGCCTTAACTCCAACACCCACCTCCTGTTATTAAAGTGTCCCTAAACCCCAACACCCACCTCCTGTTATCAAAGAGTGCCTTAACTCCAACACCCACCTCCTGTTATCAAAGTGTGCCTTAACTCCAACACTCACCTCCTGTTATCAAAGTGTGCCTTAACTCCAACACCCACCTCCTGTTATCAAAGTGTGCCTTAACTTCAACACCCACCTATGTTATCAAAATGTGCCTTAACTCCAACACCCTCCTCCTGTTATCAAAGTGTGCCTTAACTCCAACACCCACCTCCTGTTATCAAAGTGTGCCTTAACTCCAACACCCACCTCCTGTTATTAAAGTGTGCCTTAACTCCAACACCCACCTCCTGTTATCAAAGTGTGCCTTAACTCCAACACCCACCTCCTGTTATCAAAGTGTGCCTTATCTCCAACACCCACCTCCGGTTATCAAGGTGTGCCTTAACTCTAACAAGAGAATTGTCTCATTGCCCACTTAGGTCCGCTTTCCCAACAAGGCATAAACATATCACTCTCATACACATAGGATACCCACTGCATATTTCTTACCCCCATTAGCAAAATAACCTAAACATGTATGTATACTTGTCTGCATATGTATTGGCACATTTGGACACCTTTGGATTTTCTTTTGTGAGCTTTGTAGCAATATATACATACTTATACTTTAACGCATGTATGATTATGTACGCAGGTTGTTTTGTATATACTTTCAGTGTACACACCAATAGTTAGATATACACAGTTTTGTACGTATCTTGTACCCACCTCCTCCTATTTTTAGAACCCTTTCCCTTTCACACCTGACTGCCTGGTCAGCCTGTCTACCACTTTTAGTTCAGTCAGTGCCAGACCAAACTTTGGACCGCAGGAAGTGACACGTTTTTCTTCATTTCTTGAGAATCTAGCATATTATCGTCATGTACCTAGATTTCTTTCTGTTTCCATATATGTGTATTCGTCATGTTGCTTATTGTTCCAACTGAAGACCTACTTGGCCGAAACGTCGTTCGAATTTTATTGTTTTTCTCACCAACGTAAAGCTGTTTAAAAAGTGGTATTTCAATCTTTCTTTCTTTTGCATCATCATTATTATCACCAGTTTTACAGCAGCTTTGCATCTCTATGCATCTTGATGCATCGTTACGTCTTTACCCCTTAACTCTAACAAGTATCTCCTGTTGTTATCAAGGTATGCCTTAACTCCACCTACCTCCTGTTATCAGGGTGTGAATTAACTCCAATACTTACCTCCTCTTATCAAGGTGTCCCTTAACTCTAATACCTACATTCTGTTATCAAGACGTGCATTAACTCCACAAACTTTCTCCTCTTATCATCTTAACTCCAACACCTACCTCATGTTATCAAGGTGTGCCTTAACTCCAACACATACCTCCTGTTATCATCATCATCATCATGTGCCGTACCGATCATGTCCTTCCACAATCTTCTATCCACAGTGCATCGTATCAGTTCTGTTGTTGACTGTTTTCCATGCCATGACACCCAGCTATCCAGCATTTTCTCTCTTTGTTGTCCGCGATCTCTCTTTCCTTTTAATTTGCCTGTTGTAACCAAGTATTCCAACTTTCATCTTCTCATGATGTGCCAAAAAAATGTTGATTGTTTCTTTCTAATGTTTTTTAGGATATACATTTTTGTGCTAGTCTCTTTGAGAATTTCTTCATTACAGTGTAACAACTCTCACAACTACCTTTTGTTACCACGGGGTGTAACAACTCTCACAACTACCTTTTGTTACCACGGAGTGTAACAACTCTCACAACTACCTTTTGTTACCACGGAGTGTAACAACTCTCACAACTACCTTTTGTTACCGCGGAGTGTAACAACTCTCACAACTACCTTTTGTTACCGCGGAGTGTAACAACTCTCACAACTACCTTTTGTTACCGCGGAGTGTAACAACTCTCACAACTACCTTTTGTTACCGCGGAGTGTAACAACTCTCACAACTACCTTTTGTTACCGCGGAGTGTAACAACTCTCACAACTACCTTTTGTTACCGCGGAGTGTAACAACTCTCACAACTACCTTTTGTTACCGCGGAGTGTAACAACTCTCACAACTACCTTTTGTTACCGCGGAGTGTAACAACTCTCACAACTACCTTTTGTTACCGCGGAGTGTAACAACTCTCACAACTACCTTTTGTTACCGCGGAGTGTAACATCTCTCACAACTACCTTTTGTTACCGCGGAGTGTAACAACTCTCACAACTACCTTTTGTTACCGCGGAGTGTAACAACTCTCACAACTACCTTTTGTTACCGCGGAGTGTAACATCTCTCACAACTACCTCCTGTTACCACGGAGTGTAACAACTCTCGCAACTACCTCCTGTTACCACGGAGTGTAACATCTCTCACAACTACCTCCTGTTACCACGGAGTGTAACAACTCTCGCAACTACCTCCTGTCACCAAAGAGTGTAACAACTCTCGCAACTACCTCCTGTCACCAAGGAGTGTAACAACTCTCGCAACTACCTCCTGTCACCAAGGAGTGTAACATCTCTCACAACCACCTCCTGTCACCAAAGAGTGTAACAACTCTCGCAACTACCTCCTGTCACCAAAGAGTGTAACAACTCTCGCAACTACCTCCTGTCACCAAGGAGTGTAACAACTCTCGCAACTACCTCCTGTCACCAAGGAGTGTAACAACTCTCGCAACTACCTACCTAGATGTGGTTTAAGTCTCACCTTCTATAAAATGTTCACAAACAAATTGGACTCTCTCTCTCTAATGTTTATCTTTCTTTCAGCATATTTCTACTCAGTTCATTTTCATTAATCATTTAGCTTGCCAAAAGAAATATGAACATCCCTCTGCAAAAACATATTTTTACAGCCGTTATTAATAGCTGTTTCTTTTTTTATTGTGGCTGTTTCTTGTCTAGCGTGCATGTATTAACGTCAGAATAGATTCAGCCAAACTATGAATAGCAGTGTAATAGCTATAACATTTTGTTAGTTCACATCTGTTTGTCACTGCTACTTTAGTTGATTACATCCATGGTGTCTTTCCAGGAAGATATGCACATGCTTATTCTGTTTACTTGTTGAAAGTGATTAGAAAAAGCTGTATCTTAAAATGTAATAACTTTTGCTGTTAAAAATATAATTTTGTACTAACAGAAATTCGAAATAGTGCTAATGTTTGGTCTTTTACTACAAGTTTTGAACAAAGAAAACCTTACACCCACTGATATAAAAAGAGGAGTAAGACAGGGATGTATTTTGTCACCAAGTTTATTCAATCTATACATTGAGCGAATCTTTAAAAACATCACTGAGATGCCAGGCCTAAACATTAATGGAAAGATAATCAATAATCTAATATATGCTGATGATACTGTATTACTAGCAGAAAATCCTAAACATCTACAACAATTACTTAATGAAATATACATAAAAAGTAAAGAAAAAAATATTGAATAGATATGAATAACTAAAAAACTAAAACTATGATCATAAACAAAGAAATTACTCTAAACATTCAAATGGATATCAAAATTGAAGGAGTAGACCTGGAGACAGTTCAGAACTACAACTACATTGGCCATACTATAACTAGTGATGGAAAATATAAAATTGAAATAAACAAAAGATCAGGAATGGTAAAAAGTAATTTTAATGCCATGAATAATATACTAACATCAAAATAAATAACACCAGGGCTAAAACTAAGAGTAACAAAATGTTATATTTTCTCAAAATTCCTGTATGGTGCAGAAACATGGACATTAGACAAGTAAATAGAATAGAAAATTGAAGCCTTTGAAATGTGGAAATATAGAAGAAGAGAAAGAAATGGATGGAAAGAAAAGAAAAATAACTACGTTTTAAAACAACTAAAAATGAAAAGAGAACTACTAAATACAATTCATACAAGACAAATGAGATTTTTGGGGCATGTTAAAAGACACAACAGCCTATTAAAAGTAATCTTGGAAAGGAAAACACAAGGTAACATAGGCAGAGGCAGACCAAGACTAACGTGAACCAGTGACATCAAAAGATGAACAAGTCAGCCTATGTTAACCTGCACCATCAAAGCAAGAGACAGAGCAGAATGACGCTAGATGATAGCAAACCTTCGATGCAGAGACGGCACTGAATGATGATGATTACAAGTATTAACTAGTAAAATACCATTCACACAAATATATTGACTTTAACTAATAAAATAAACGTTTTGTGATTGGTGTCAAGTTTGCATCAATTTTGCGAGCGAGTGCCACGAGATTAGAGGAGATCTGTATAAGTAAAAAATTAAGAGCCGTATAAGAAAAGTTGTGTTAGTGACCATAATTCTTACAGACCTTCAACACATGATTTTTGGGGTAATGTGGTCAGTATTACGCCCGTTCTGATTTACTCTCCCAGAAAGGGAATCAGGTACCCGTTTAAGGTTGGGTGAACCTGGAAGCCGTCGATCAGATCGAACTGGATCTCCTGTCTTTTGTAGTCCAGTCCACTAACCACTGAGCTATCGCGGCTCCAGGACATCTCCATAAATGCTGCTAAATGTCCTCGGTAGCCTAATGAAGGAAACCACCCGACTAGACTACCGACGTTCGGACAACACATGTTCGAATTCCCCCTGGAAGCAGTGTGAGTTGTACTCTTGGTTGGAAATAAAATACCCCTGCGGTTGACCTAGCCGCTGGTAGAAATGTTTACCAGGATAGTACTCTGGGAAGGTTAGGAATGCCGCCTCGCCTTGTGGAATTTCGATGCTTGAAGCGACACTATCCAGAAGTCTCCGAACACTTCTGGATAGGCGGCCGAGCAAATATGGATGAAAACTCGTGTGCTAAGACGTCGATTCAAGTCTCGTACTTTACTTCTACCCTTGCATTTCCAAGATGCAACTAAAATGCCACTTTGAAATGTAATAAAACAGCCGTGAGACTTGTACGTGACCTTTTCAGGTCGAAGGTAACATCCAGTGTAATCATTTAAACTAGACAATCCTTCATGTTTTTTTTTTTTTTTTTTTTTTTTTTCCTTTTTGTAATTATATATTCTCACCCCAAACCCTCACCTCCATCTGTGTGTGTCTATTCTCCATTTGTCTGTCTCAGTCTCAATGTGTTTCTCTATTCTACGCTACTGTATCATTCTAAATCTTCTGTCTAATATCTCTCCATGTAATACTTCTTTTCTTCTACTTCCTAATCTCTGTTGCTTTTTATCTACCTTTCGTTCATTTTTTTTCCTCTTCCTCTCCCCCTCTCCTGTGTTTTTTTTCTACATTATGACTCTCTTTAAACCTTCTATTCTTTTTTCTATCATTTTGTCACTCTTGTTCTGTCTCTCTTTGTGACTCTCTTTTTTTTTACTTTTCTTCTCGCTGCTTATTTAACACTGCTGATCTGTGCCTCGGTCCTTAATGTTTCTCTGTTAATTTCTGTCTTTTAACATTTCTCTCAACACTTTCTCAATCTGTTTTTTTTTTCTCAACACTTTCCCCATCTCTGTCTTTTCTCAACACTTTCTCCATCTCTGTCTTTCCTCAATACTTTCTCCATCTCTGTTTTTTTCTCAACACTTTCTCCATCTTTGTCTTTCCTCAACACTTTCCCCATCTCTGTCTTTCCTCAACACCTTCTCTATCTCTGTGTTTCCTCAACACTTTCCCCATCTCTGTCTTTTCTCAACACTTTCTTTATCTCTGTCTTTCCTCAACACTTTCTCCATCTTTGTCTTTCCTCAACACTTTCTCCATCTTTGTCTTTCCTCAACACTTTCTCCATCTTTGTCTTTCCTCAACACTTTCTCCACCTCTGTCTTTCCTCAACAGTTTCTCCATCTTTGTCTTTCCTCAACACTTTCTCCATCTTTGTCTTTCCTCAACACTTTCTCCATCTCCGTTTTTCCTCAACACTTTCCCCATCTCTGTTTTTTCTAAACACTTTCTCCATCTCTGTCTTTCCTCAACAGTTTCTCCATCTCTGTCTTTCACAACACTTTCTCCATCTTTGTCTTTCCTCAACACTTTCTCCATCTCTGTCTTTCCTCAATACTTTCTCTATCTTTGTCTTCCCTCAACAATTTCTCCATCTCTGTTTTTTTTCACAACACTTTCTCCATCTCTGTCTTCCCTCAACACTTTCTCCATCCCTGTCTTTCCTCAACACTTTCTCCATCTTTGTCTTTCCTCAACACTTTCTCCATCTTTGTCTTTCCTCAACACTTTCCACATCTATGTCTTTCCTCAACACCTTCTCTATCTCTGTCTTTCCTCAACACTTTCCCCATCTCTGTCTTTTCTCAACACTTTCTTTATCTCTGTCTTTCCTCAATACTTTCTCCATCTCTGTTTTTTTCTCAACACTTTCTCCTTCTTTGTCTTTCCTCAACACTCTCTCCATCTCCGTCTTTCCTCAACACTTTCCCCATCTTTGTCTTTCCTCAACACTTTCTCCATCTTTGTCTTTCCTCAACACTTTCCCCATCTCTGTCTTTCCTCAACACCTTCTCTATCTCTGTCTTTCCTCAACACTTTCCCCATCTCTGTCTTTCCTCAACACCTTCTCTATCTCTGTCTTTCCTCAACACTTTCCCCATCTCTGTCTTTTCTCAACACTTTCTTTATCTCTGTCTTTCCTCAATACTTTCTCCATCTCTGTTTTTTTCTCAACACTTTCTCCATCTTTGTCTTTCCTCAACACTTTCTCCATCTTTGTCTTTCCTCAACACTTTCTCCATCTTTGTCTTTCCTCAACACTTTCTCCATCTTTGTCTTTCCTCAACACTTTCTCCACCTCTGTCTTTCCTCAACACTTTTTCCATCTTTGTCTTTCCTCAACACTTTCTCCATCTTTGTCTTTCCTCAACACTTTCTCCATCTTTGTCTTTTCTCAACACTTTCTCCTTCTTTGTCTTTCCTCAACACTTTCCCCATCTCTGTCTTTCCTCAACACTTTCCCCATCTCTGTCTTTCCTCAACACTCTCTCCATCTCCGTCTTTCCTCAACACTTTCCCCATCTTTGTCTTTCCTCAACACTTTCTCCATCTTTGTCTTTCCTCAACACTTTCCCCATCTCTGTCTTTCCTCAACACCTTCTCTATCTCTGTCTTTCCTCAACACTTTCCCCATCTCTGTCTTTTCTCAACACTTTCTTTATCTCTGTCTTTCCTCAATACTTTCTCCATCTCTGTTTTTTTCTCAACACTTTCTCCATCTTTGTCTTTTCTCAACACTTTCTCCATCTCTGTCTTTCCTCAATACCTTCTCCATCTCTGTTTTTTTCTCAACACTTTCTCCATCTCTGTCTTTCCTCAACACTTTCTCCATCTTTGTCTTTTCTCAACACTTTCTCCATCTCTGTCTTTCCTCAATACCTTCTCCATCTCTGTTTTTTTCTCAACACTTTCTCCATCTCTGTCTTTCCTCAACACTTTCTCCATCTTTGTCTTTCCTCAACACTTTCTCCATCTTTGTCTTTCCTCAACACTTTCTCCATCTCTGTCTTTCCTCAACACTTTCTCCACCTCTGTCTTTCCTCAACATTTTCTCATTCTCTGTTTTTTTCCTCAACACTTTCTCCATCTCTGTCTTTCCTCAATACTTTCTCCATCTTTGTCTTTCCTCAACACTCTCTCCATCTCCGTCTTTCCTCAACACTTTCTACATCTCTGTCTTTTTTCAACACTTTCTCCATCTCTGTCTTCTCTCAACACTTCCTCCGTCTCAGTATTCTCACAACACTTTTCATGTCTATATATTTTTTCAACACTTTCTCCATCTCTGTCTTTTTCAACACTTTCTCCATCTCAGTATTCTCACAACACTTTCTCCATCTCTGTATGTTTTCAACACTTTCTCCATCTCTGTCTTTTTTCAACACTTTCTCCATCTCTGTCTTTCCTCAACACTTTCTTCGTCTCAGTATTCTCACAACACTTTTCATACCCATGTCTTTTGTCAAGACCTTCTCTATGTTTCTCACTCTAAATTGTCTTCATTATCTGTCATATTTCCTTCCTTTTTGTCTGTATTTCTATATTTATCAATATGTCTGACACTGCATTTCTATGTCTATCAATCTGTTTTACGTTCGCCAGCTTTTACTTCTGACGATGTCCCTAGAGACTAGGAACTGAAGTTTACGTGTTAATCCGTTTTTCCCTGGCAGCCGTGTGCACATGGGTCCCTCACCACACAGGCAGACAACTTGGTCTTCAGAGATACTCATATTTTTTTTCCGTCCACGAGTAATTGAAGTTTCAAACCGGGTCTCGTTGCTGAGACCAACGGTGGTTGCCACAGAGAGAAATCATAAATAAAAATCCAAAGTGGTGCAGCCGGAATTTGAACCCACAACCTCTCTGTCTCGAGGCCGGCGTCTTGCCTCGAGACCAACCAGTCCCACTATAAATCTGTTTCACGCTGCATTTCTGTATTTATCAATATGTTTTACACAATATTTCTATATCTATCAATCTGTTTCACTCTCTGTAATATCTATGTCTATCAATGTGTTTCACTCTCTGTAATATCTATATCTATCAATCTGTTTCACTCTCTGTAATATCTATATCTATCAATCTGTTTCACTCTCTGTAATATCTATGTCTATCAATGTGTTTCACTCTCTGTAATATCTATATCTATCAATCTGTTTCACTCTCTGTAATATCTATATCTATCAATCTGTTTCACTCTCTGTAATATCTATATCTATCAATCTGTTTCACTCTCTGTAATATCTATATCTATCAATCTGTTTCACTCTCTGTAATATCTATATCTATCAATCTGTTTCACTCTCTGTAATATCTATATCTATCAATCTGTTTCACTCTCTGTAATATCTATATCTATCAATCTGTTTCACTTTCTGTAATATCTATATCTATCAATCTGTTTCACTCTCTGTAATATCTATATCTATCAATCTGTTTCACTCTCTGTAATATCTATATCTATCAATGTGTTTCACTCTCTATAATATCTATATCTATCAATCTGTTTCACTCTCTGTAATATCTATATCTATCAATGTGTTTCACTCTCTATAATATCTATATCTATCAATGTGTTTCACTCTCTATAATATCTATATCTATCAATCTGTTTCACTCTCTGTAATATCTATATCTATCAATGTGTTTCACTCTCTGTAATATCTATATCTATCAATGTGTTTCACTCTCTGTAATATCTATATCTATCAATGTGTTTCACTCTCTGTATTTCAGTGCCAAACACCAACAACTCTGGCTCAGTCTTGACTTTATCGTCATCCACCATGAATGATGTACGACACTCCTGTGTAACCAAACTACCTTGTGTGATGTTTATGACCTTAATTCATCACTCCCTGAATCCATTTTTGTCTGAGCCATCCCTCTGCTCCTCAGTTTTACTGATTCACCTTGTCTGTTTACAAGCACACAGCTCAGTTTATTGCCTTTCTGTTGTAATGGTAACAGCTGACGCCAATACTGGGCGTTTCTTGTGTCTTGTATCCAGGTGTGCCTCTCCATCTTAAATTCTCTTCTTCTTCACTTCTCCTTCCCACAAAAGAATTCTTAAATTATTTTCAGTGATACCTATGAACAATACGTGGAAAACGATTAGCCTAAGCGATAACTTATAAAATAAACATGTACTGGTATCAAGCAGAAAATCTAGTGGAGAGACGAAGCAAACTACTGCTTTTCGGTAACAGCCTTCATCTGATACAAAATAATACATGTTCTAGGAAAGAACTACTCTAAATCAATAAATAATATAAAAACAAACTTCGAAACGTCAATGCTTGAGCACTGATATAAAAATGGCGGGATAGGGAACAGGACAGCTTTAGAGACAAGGTGGTTCATAATATCAAACAGGTCGACCAGCCCATTTCAGGGGTACGTAAGGTAGGATAAGAATGGATGATTTGATATCATTTTTTAAATGAAAAAAAAAAGTTTCCATATCAGAATTTTGAAAGAATGGGTTGTGAACGGATATTGCATAACCAGCAGACAACGGGAACAATCACTGAACAGATGTTACATTAACGATTGGGAAAAGAGAGAGAAGCAGATATGGTAATGGTCGTCATTGCAGCGATGCTTCATTTTGAAGTATTCTTATCATTATCATCGTGGTCCATACCGGTTGGCGTAGGTGATCATGTTCTTCCACAATCTTCTATCCAAAAGTGCATCGTATCAGTACTGTTGTTGATCGTTTTCCATGCCATGATACCAAGCTATCCAGTATTTTCTCTCTTTGTCGTTTGCAATCTCTCTTTCCTTTTATTTTGCTAGTTGTATCAAAGTATTCCAACCTCCCTCTTCTCATGATGTGCCCGAAAAATATTTATTGTTTCTTTCTGATGTTTTTTAGGAGCTCCCTTTTTGTGTTGGCCTCTTTGAGAATTCCCCCATTGGTCTTTTTAGTTGTCCAGGGAACTTTCAACATTCTTCTGAGAAATCCCAACTCTATAGCCTCTAATCGTCGTTCCATTTCTTTGTCTACTGTCCATGATTCTTTCCATAAGTCAGAATTGGTTCTATATAGCACCGATGAACTATCTTTCTCATTTCTATTGACATAGATTTGTTGCATAAGATATTTTTCGTTTTCTGAAATGCTATTTTGGACTGAGCTATTCTGCTTTTTTATTTCTGTGCTGCATCTTCCATCCGTTGTTATTATTGTGCCCAAGTATGTGACGCGTTGAACTTGTTTCAGATTTGTCCTGTTTATTTTTTATGCTGCAAGATGGTCATGATTGTTTCTTTGATATGACCATCAGTTCTGTTTTCTTACTATTCAGACTGAGACCTTTTTTGTTGCTTTCGTTTACTATCATGTCTATCATTGTAGTTCATTCTCTATCTCTGCTATTAAGACTGTCATCCGCATATCGCAAATTATTTATTTTGTGACCGTTGACTTCAATTATTTTTTTGTCTAATATTGAACTCAGAATATGTTCGCTGTAAAGTGAAAACAGATCCGGTGACAGAACATAGCCGACATGCTGTTTGTGGCCAGCACATGTTTTTTTTATGATTCGCAGATCCTTGCCATCAATGTTTAATTTCTCCAGCATATTCATTATTTCCACGTGCTTTACTTTGTGAAATGCTTTTGCGTAGTATATAATGCTCATATATAGATCTTTCTTTACCTCTATAGCTCTTTCTATAAATGTCTTAAGATGTACATTGCATTATTGGTGCCCTTTCCTTCCACAAATCCACATTGTTCCTCATTCTTTTCTCGTTTTATTTCGCTCCTTATACGTCTCATGATGGTTCTTAGTAATATTTTCGTCATATGGCTCATGAGACTAATAGTGCGATGGTCTTCACAATCAGTAGCGCCTGACTTCTTCGGTATGGCTACAAAGATAGATTTTAGTTGATCTTCTGGTATGTGTCCACTGTTATATATGTCATTGAGTAGTTTTGTTATGACTTGTAGTCCAATCTCTCCTAATGTATTTATCTCTCCGATTGTTATATTGTCGGGACCTGGAGCTTTGCCTCTTTTCGTTTGTTGAATTGTGTCCTCCACTTCACTCTGCATTATTGGTGGTCCTGTTTCTTTATTTGAATCGTTTAGCTCTGGTCTTTCATATCATAGAGTTGACTGATATATTTTGCCCATCTTTCCGTTGTTTTCTCCTGTGTCATCATTATATTTCTTTCCTTTGATGACATCCTGAAACTTTAACTTCTTTTCTTCCTGTTAATTCATTTAACTGATTGTGAATAGATTTTGAGTCTTTCTTTTGTTGTTTCCATTTCTTCACATCTCTACTTTAACCATCCTTCATTTGCTTCTCTGCATTTGTTTTGGATCTCTTTGTGTAATATTTTGTATTTCCGTTTTTTATTCTTATGTTTTCGTCTTTCGTCCATTAGTTCTAATATTTCTTCTGTTATCCATTTCTTTTTGTTGATTCTTTTAGTCACTGGTATTACTCCTTTAGATGTTTGTTGAATCGATTGTTTAAGCATTTCCCACTGATTCTAAATGTTCTGTATTTTTTCAATAGCATTATATCTTTTGTGTACTATCGAACTGTACTTATCACTCATCTGTTTATCTACTCTAAGCATATCAAGTTCTAATTTCATATTTCTTGGGGATTTCTGTTCCTTCCGTAGTTTTATTTTCATCTTTCCAACTACTGGTACATGGTCACAATTGCAATCTGCTCCTGGCTTGGTTTTAACAGATGTTAGCCTATTCCTGAATCTGTTGTGTACCAGTATAAACTCAATTTGACTTTGTACTTTTTTGTCTGGGTTTTGCCATGTCCATAGTCGCCTAGGGTGTTGTTTGAACCAGGTGTTACTTATAATCATTTCATGTGTCTTTGCCCAATCTATCCCTTCTGTAATTCGTTCCTCCAAGGCCATGTCCCCGTTAAGCTATCTCACCAAATAAAAAAATAACAAATCAACTAACCAAGTAAAAAGCTAACTACAAAACCAATCCACTAACAAACCAACTAGCAAACCGACCAATAAATCAAGTAGCAAACCAACAAAACAACTAGCGAACCAAACAACCAACAAACCAAATAGCAAACCAACCAAACAAACACAAAACCAACCATCCATCCAATGAACCAACAAGTCAACTAGTAAACTAACCAACCAACAAACCAACTAGCAAACCAACTAACCAACAAAACAATAAATAAACTAACCAAGAAACCAAATAGCAAAGTAAACAACAAATCAATAAGCAAACTAATCATCAAACCACTTAGCAAACCAAACAACCAACAAACCAAATAGCAAACCATCCAACTAACTAATTAGCAAATCAACAATCAAACCATTCAACAAATTAACCAAAAATACCAACTAGCAAACCAACTAACGTACCAATAAAAACTAACTAACGATCAAACTAACAAACTAAAGACCCAACCAACCAACAAACCAACTTGCAAACAAACAAAAAACCAATCAACAAACTAACCAACAACCAACTTGAAAACCAACCACTTAACAAATCAACCAACAAACAAACCAAACTACTAATCAAAAAGCAAATAAACCAACCAACAAAACAACCAACCAACCAACAATTCAACTAAAAAATCAACCAATCATCAAACCAACCAACAAACCAACCAACAAACCAATCACTAAATCAACCATCAAACCAACCAACAAATCAACCAACAAACCAATCACAAAATCAACCAACAAACCAACCAACAAACCAATCAACAAATTAGCCAACAAACCAATCAACAAACCAATCAACAAATGAAGCAACAAACAAACCAATCAACAAACCAAACAATTAACCAACCAACAATCCAATCAACAAAAAAAAACAATAAACCAACCAACAAACAAACCTACAAACCAATCAACAAATCAACCAACAAACCAGCCAACAAACGAACAAACAAACCAACCAACAAACCAATCAACAAACCAAACAACAAAACTACCAATAAACAAATCAACAAACCAACAAACAAACCAACCAACAAACCAATCAACAAACCAACCAACAAACCAATTAACAAACCAACAAACAAACCAATCAACAAACCAACCAACAAACCAATCAACAAACTAGCCAACAAACCAACAAACAAACCAACCAATAAACCAATCAACAAACCAACCAAAAAACCAACCAACAAACACACCAACAAATCAATCAACAAACCAATCAACAAACAAACCAACCAACAAACCAATCAACAAACCAACCAACAAACCAATCAACAAACCAACCAACAAACCAATCAACAAACCAACCAACAAACCAATCAACAAACCAACCAACAAACCAATCAACAAACCAATCAACAAACCAATCAACAAACCAATCAACAAACCAATCAACAAACAAACCAACCAACAAACCAATCAACAAACCAACCAACAAACCAATCAACAAACCAACCAACAAACCAATCAACAAACCAATCAACAAACAAACCAACAAACCAATCAACAAACCAACCAGCAAACCAATCAACAAACCAACCAACAAAAAAACTAACAAACCAACCAACAAAAAATCAACAAACCAACCAACAAACCAACAAACAAGCCAACCAACAAATCAATCAACAAACTAAATAAAAAAACTAACCAACAAACACACCAACAAATCAATCAACAAACCAATCAACACAAAAATCAACAAAACAATCAACAAACCAACTAACAAACAAACCAACCAACCAACAAACCAACCAACAAACCAATCAAACAAATCAACCAACAAACCAATCAACAAACCAACCAACAAACCACCAACGAACAAACCAACCAACAATCCAATAAACAAACCAACCAACAAACCAATCAAACAAATCAACCAACAAACCAACCAACAAACCAACCATCAAACCAATCAACAAAGCAACCAACAAACCAATCAATAAACCAACCAACTAACAAACCATCAACAAACCAACCAACAAACTAATCAACAAATCAATCACAAACCAACCAATAAACCAACCAGAAACCAAACAACAAACCAACCAACAAACTAATCAACAAATCAATCACAAACCAACCAATAAACCATTCAACAAACCAATCACCAACAAACCAACCAACAAATCAATCAAAAAACCAACCAACAAACCAACCAACAAACCAACCAACAAATCAACCAGCAAACTAACCAAAAAATGAACCAACAAACCGACCAACAAATTTCTCGACAAACCAACCAACAAACCAAACACCAAACCAATCAACAAACCAACCAACAAATCAACCAACAAACAAACCAACAAATCAATCAACAAACCAACCAACAAACCAACCAATAACCAAGCAACAAACCAACCAACAAAACAATCAACAAACCAACCAACAAACCAACCAACAAATCAATCAACAAACCAACCAACAAACCAATCAACAAACAAACCAACCAACAAACAACCCAACAAACAAACCAACAATCCAATTAGCAAATTAACCAACCAACAAACCAATCAACAAAACAACCATCAAACCAATAAAAAACCAACCAACAAACCAATCAACAAGCCAACCAACAAACTAACCAACAAAGCAATCAACAAACCAACCAACAAAGCAATAAACAAACCAACCAATAAACCAATTAAAAACCAACCAACAAACCAACCAACAAACCAATCAAAAACCATCCAGCAAACCAATAAATAACCAACCAACAAACCAGCCAACAAACAAATCAACAATCCAACCAACTAACCAACCAACAAACCAGCCAACAAACCAACCAGCAAACCAGCGAACATACTACGCAAAGAAACCAACCAACCACCAAACCAAATAAACAAACAAACCAACCAACAAACCAACCCTCAAACCACGCAAAAGAACCAACCAACAAACCAACAACCAAAAAACAAAAAACCAAACAACAAACCATCCCTCACACAACGCAAAAAACCAACCAACCAAAAAACAAAAAACCAACCAAGCAACCAACAAACCATCCCTCAAAGCACGCAAAAACCAACTAGCAAATCAACAAACAAACCATTCAAACAAATCAACCAACCAACAAACCAACCAGCAAACCAAGCAACAAATCAACCACCCAACAAACCGACCAGCAAACCAACTAACAAACCAAAAAACAAAACAACCAACTAGCCAACAAACCAACCAACCAGCGAACCAACCAACCAACAAACCAACCAGCAAACCAACCAACGAACAAACCAACCAGCAAACCAAAAAACAAACCAACCAACAAACAAAAAAGAACAAACCAACCAGCGAACCAACCAGCAAACCAACCAACCAACAAACCAAAAAACACAAACCCACCAGCAAACCAACCAGGAAACCAACCAGGAAACCAACCAGCAAACCAACCAACAAAGCAATAAACAAACCAACCAACAAACCAATCATCAAACCACGCAAACAATCCAACCAAAAATAATAGAATAATCAAGTGTAACTTAACATCCTGAAAAAAATACAAATGTGCAAATAAACTGAAAGATCACTGATAAACAACTGTGATCTTTGCAGTTAACACTTCTCCCATGAGCCAAGTATCACTTTGTCCATATACCAGGAACCTCTTTTCCCCATGAACCAGGTACCACTTTTACCCATAAGCCAAGTACTATTTCTCTATGAGCTGACTCTACTGGACCTTCGTTCACTAAATCAGCTCGTCCCGCCGAGACAGTACGTTATGACTACGCTACTACCACTCCCAGTTTATAATTTATTAAATAAACGGGTGAGTTTTACACTTCCGGCAATTTTCGCTTTTTCGTGGGAGTTCAGGAACTAAATCCGCTGAATAGACGTTTTATTGTAGCAGTAAAAATGTGGTCGCCATTGAAATTATTTCTACAGAACAATTAGAAGGATGGATACCGTAAACTGACAAATGGCGTGACAGAAAGAAGTTTAGTATCCACACAGAGTCACGATTCGATTGGTTCTGGAACTGTAGGGCGGACAGGGTCATTTACATGAATACACTCCCGCCTTTACTAAATAATGATGTACTGCTGATGCACGTGACAGGATGTATGTTATGGGATCACGATTGCATTGGATTACCCGTTTGTTTGTTGTTAATGGGGATATTAGATTTAATTATATTGTTACATGTATGCGTCAGCAGCTGAAACTTGATTTTACATATAGCAGGATGTCTATCTAGTGGAATAAATATAAGTGATGCATTGTTATCAAGTGCCATGTCGACTGGCTTGCGGTGTGAATTTGAACCGTTTATTTCTTCTTGTCACTATCATTGATTGTGTATTTACTTTACAATAATAATGTCAAGAGGAAGGAAAGCTACAAGATAGACTAGTTAGTGGTAGATCAAGACTAAAATTAACTGATAACATCAATAGATGAACAAATAAACATTTGATAATGTGCTACACCAAGTCTAAAATAAATAAATAACTTGAAAAGATGAATAGATGAACATGTGACTATGTGCGCTACCGAGACTAAAATGAAGTGATAACATGAAAAGATGAATAGATAAACTTAATAGATAAATATTTGCGCCTTTCGGCCCAACACATCCGACTTCAGCATGACATTTTTGAGTACCGGGTTGTCTTCCCTCTTCGATCCCTACTCGCTTGGCCAGACTAGACAGGTTAGTCTGTTACTAGAGGCACCACGGAGAGGTGGAGCAGGGTCTAGATGGTTCTGGTTCACCGATCCTGGCGCAAGCCATCAGCTGTGGATCGCTGACAACTTCCAGCTCTGGTGTTGGGAGTGAGCATAAATAATGTCATGTTTCAATACTAAATATCATAGAAGAAATATATTCATATTTTGGTCAACAAAATCAGGAGATAAGAAATACTGAACAAGTACACTATTTACACTTTACCATTAGGGCTGGATAGACCGATAACGTTTGAAGAGATGTATCAAGATAATTGTCTTACAGTGGATACCTATATAAATGAGAGAGGGTGGAGGCTGAATAACTATAATGGAGACAGTGATAACTAGACATAAGCAGAGCTGGATAAACCGATAACATCTGAAGAGATATATCACGATAACTGTCCTACAGTGGATTCCTATATAAAAGAAGGGGGATGGAGACTGAATAACGATAATGGAGACAGTGATGTACAGAGGTCTTAAAATGCCCAACTATAGATTTCCAAGAGCTAATAACAGGGTTATGGATACGTTAAAAAAAAAAGACATTGCAGGCTGGAAAGAACAATAATTGGAATCTTGGTTGCTTGGCAACGAGGTAGGGGTAGACCATAATAAAAATAGGTGGTTTCAAGACATCAAAGAGACATTGATCATGATATCAGAAGTGGTAGATCTGGTTAGAAATATAGATTCTTTCAGACGGGCTGTGGTTGATGGAACGTTCTGCAAAGGACATGTGGTCTGATAATGAATCACGGGGGACATATATTATTGCTGCCTGGTGGGAAAACAAAGCATGTTTGATAGTACACGACTGTTTAAAACGTGCATGTAGTAGTGCAGCTATTCGTGGTCCGCGGACCCCTGCACGACCGTCATGTACTAGCGAGGGTACCGCGAAGCTTGAATAAATATAATTATCTCTTCTTTTGCAGTAAAAAGATAGAGAGAATGAATGAACAATGGAAGCAGGATAGAAAGAAAAGGAACGTGGAATAAGATTGTTATTTTCAAATCTTATATTAAACTTGGTTTTCATAACCAAACATATGCATTGAAAAACAAAGAAATAGTGGGCCAGTGGTGGGGTGTGTTAGACACTCCAAGGTATGATGACAGCTTTACAAGGAAGGAACACAACACAATACTGACGTTTCGGCCTGTGGCCTTCTTCAGAATACGAGAACAGCAACAACAGACCGTGAAGCACAATTATCTATAACTACATGTTAGATGATCAAGTGGAGGGCTAGGGAAGTAGGATGTAGAAATAAGAAAGGAGAGAGAAATTAATACTACATGAGGAGAGGTAGGATGGGCGTCAAGATATATACAATGGAAAACGAGTAGGAGAAAAATAAAAATGATTTTAAAAAATGCACTTAGCTTAGAGCAGCAAGTCAGTCCTCCGTGCTCAAACAAGTCAGAATGACTGGGAGCATAAAGAATGTGTGAAGAAAGTACCACGTGATTGAGATAGGCGAGTTGGGGGGGGGGGGCAAGTGGCGGGGAAACAGAGAGAGGTGGGTGGGGAAGCTGCCAAACTGCTGGGAAACGATGGTCAATGGTACAAGGGAAACTAGAAGCCCAAAAGCGAAAGGCCGAGAGAGGCCGACATTGCCATAAATCAGTCTAACACTGCAAGTGGGAGAACCCGCGAGAGGTATAAAGAAAGAGTGAATGAAAAGACAAAGTAGTGAACTGGGAGATGGGTGAGAGAGATAAACTCTACAGAATGGAAGGCCTAAAACTGGAAGAGAAGAGAGGTAGGTCAACGATGGCAGGGAGTAAGTGAGGAGGAAGAGATGATGAGAGGAAGAATAAGTAAACCGGTATAAGTCAAATAGGTAGGGAGAAGGGAGGTAGAGTGATAGGGGGGTGGTCCGGAGGAAGTGAGTCACTCGAGATTTAGGGAAGTATAGAGGAGGAGAAATGGAGAGGAGGGATAAGAAGCAGGTATGCAGGAAGTGTATAGGAGGAGAGGCGGTAGGTCAAAAGTGAATAAAAAGAGAGGGAGTCTAGAAGGAGTGGAGTAATAGGGGAATGGTGCGCAAGAGGTATGAACCAAAGGAAGTAAAGAAGTAGGGAAATGATAGAACAAAGGGGGATGATATGGTCCTAGAAGAGGAATAAAAGTGGGCATCAGGATAAGGGGGATACTGGAATAGTAGGTATAGAGGAGTAGTGACTACAAGTGAATGGAGAGGAAAAGGGTGAATTAGGAGTGGATCAGTAGAGAGGTGGTGGGAATGATGAGGAACAATAGAAGTGGGCAGAGAGATGGTACAGTCCAGGTAGAGAGGAAATATATTGATAAAGAAGTGAAGGACATGAAGGTGGTCAGAAGAGAAAAAGGGAGGTGGGGGGGGGTTGATGAAGAAGGCAAGATAAGGGTTACTCAAAGCGGATATGGAGAACACGGATGGACGAGGAGTGGAAAACCCAAGAATTAAAATAAGAAGAGAAGTCCATAAGTGGGAGGATGGAGTCGGAGGAAGGAGGGTCCTCAGAGGGACAGGGATACATTGATGCCACGAGGGCTGAGGCAACCCCAACGAGCGATGAGGCGGTGCTCCAGAGTGAGCCGACTGTGGTGATCAGAGGAGCATGATACTAAGCCAGTAACCAAGACATCCGTCTTACCTCGATGGCCACTCGAGTTAAAGTGGGCTGCTACAGGAGTGTCCGCTTCTCGGGTGATATCATTCAAGTGTTCACGGCACCTATCTCAGATACGTTACCAGATTGGCCGATGTAGCTCAACTTGCATCGCTTACAAATGATGGCATAAATGATGTTCCGCGATGTGCAAGTGAATCCCTCTCTGATCTCGAAAGGACCATTAGGGAAGAGGTCAGTGTCGGTGTGGAGAACGTGGTCACAAGTATTACATACTCTGCGGTTGCAGCGGATGGTACCACGATGGCTAAAGAGGGCGGCAGGAAGACAGCCCCTGACAAGACGGATGTCTTGTATTTAAGTAGTATACCTTTTTCACTTGTTAAGACCTTTCCGAAAAAAAGAACAACTTTAAATGAATATTTGAAAACTTGTAGATGCTTAAACCGTGAAGTAAGATTTGGATGTCTTTGTAACAAAATATATTTAAAGTGGGTCTTTGATAAAGAATAGTTTAAGACCCGCTGTTCCAGTGTAGTTTTTTTTTTTAATTTACAGCTTTGAAATGAAACATTAGTTGTTGGACACGCCGCTTTAGAAGAACAACAAGAAGATTAACAATTTATCATTTTTATCCAAATGTTGTGTGTGTACAAAACTGATTTAATGTTTATTTATCAAAGTCTGGTAAAACAAAATTACTGTGCATTAGCAAACTGTAAATAATATAATGTTTTTTAAGAGATGCATTAATTAGAATAAAAGTGTCAAAGGTTCCTGATAGCATGAATTATAACTGAAGTATCCTGGCTTCCGTGGAGCCGTGATAGCTCAGTAGTTAATGAACTGGACTACAAAGGACAAGAGATAGGGTTCGATCCCAACCCACGGCTTCACCCAGCCTTTAATGGGTACCGGATTTTTTTATGGAAAAGTAAAGCGGCACGGGCATAATACCGACCACATTACCCCAAAAATCATTTGCCGAAGGTCTGTAAAATATAGGTTCACTAACACCATATTCCCTGTACGCCATTTGGCGTGACGGGGTACTTTATTTATTTATTTATTTTTTTTACCCTGGCTCCCACAATCAAAATATTGAGGATTATATTTATGATGAACCTCCAGAAGATCTATTTTCATTTGTACTTTTTTAAAATTGCTATACTATAGAGAGTTGAAAAAAAAAGGTAATGCTTGTACGTCTGTCACTAATAGTTGACTATGGATTTTGTAGCTCCCCTAGAAATGTTATTTTTTTCCGCCGTGTATTCTCTTTGTCTGCGTCTTGTTTCAGTTGGAGCTTTGTAGTGTGTTTCCAAAGATTGCGGTCTGCAGCTATTTCTTACAACAATGTATTATTTATGTTCAGAGTCTTCAGATCACGTTTACATACGTCTACAAATCAAAATTGTGGGCGCCACCAAGTTCTTTTCATACCTGCTAGTTGTCCATAGAATATATCTTTTGGTTGCCGGGAATCTTTCCTTCGGTGTAAGTGGCCAAGAAGCGTAACCTACGTTGTTTGAGCAACATTAGATGTTCGGGAGGCCTAAGAAAGGTAACAAGATAAAATAAAGAGAAGCGTTTGTTTTGACGTTTAAATCTTGAAGAACACTTTACACAATTACTGTACGATATGCCATGAAATTATATTTGACTTGAAATTAATCGCTCTTGATGTTGACGCCCGATAAATTAGCAAGTAAAAGAGACCAGATTCACGTTGGCATTATACCAATATTGCATGATGATGAGTTCTGATGTAGCCATTTAGAATAGAAAAGGGATCGTTCCTGCACTCAGAATTTATGAAGTTTACGTTAAATGTTTAGAACAGAATATGAAGAGAGGAACAATTACAATAAAAATGTATGGCTTGCTGGGAATTGAGCTGGCGTAACAGTACTAAAGTACAGCACATAGTACTTAGTCACAGTTAATACATTCTGAAGTACTTAAAGGTGAAGGTAAAGTAGGAGACTCGGATCGGCGTCTTCGCACGCTTTTCAACCACATGTGCACGGCCGCCTATCCAAAAGTGTTCAGAGACTTCTGGATAGTGTCGCTTCAAGCATCGAAACTTAGGATTCGAGGCGGCATTCCTCGCATTCCCAGAGTACTATTCTGGTACCCATTTCTGCCAGCGGCTGGGTCGACCACGGGAGAATTTTATTTTTCAACCACAAGTACAACTCACACTTCTTCCAACGGAAATCGAACACGGATTGTCCGAACGTCTGTAGCCCAGTCGGGTGGTTTTCCCAAAATGGCTACCGAGGCCCCCTACCGAAGTACTTGTTTACTGATGGTCCGGGTAGTTTTCTGCTTGTGCTTATAATATCGATCACCATTGTAGGCTATCATTCCTACACGACCTTCACACGCAGTGTGTAACATCAGTAAACACTAGTAGCTTGTAGTTTGAAAACAAAAGTGTTTGATCGTAAAAAAAAAGGGGTGAGGGAGAAATGCAAAATGTCACAGTCTAGATCATAGCCTGTAAAGATGAGGCTGGTGATATTCTCACAGCTGTTTGTTTTCAGAGTGCTACTTTAGTTATAATCTTCAGCAGTTAACAACAATATGAACGAAGATGTTCTGAATCTGGTACACTCCACTCATTTTTAGAACTGATGCTTTATGGAAGTGGTTTGAGTTTGTGACATCATACTCAAAATGTAAATTAATTTAGCTAAAGTAAATATTAATTTTCGGGTGACGCAACATTACATTTTAAACCATAACAGTTTTAACATGTGTAGGTACAGCTTCATCTAATCGCGTTGAAGACATAATAGAAGAATCAAGTGTAATTTAACTTCTTGAGAAAATACACGTGTGCAAATTAAATTAAATATCGCTGATAAACACCCGTGATCTTCGCAATTACCACTTTTCCCATGAGCCAGGTACCACTTTTCCCAAGAGCCAGGTACCACTTCTCTATGAGCTGACTCTACTGGACCTTCGTTCACAAAACCAACTCGTCCCGCCGACCCAGTACGTTATGAGTACGCTACTGACACAACCAGTTTTACAGTTTATTAAATAAACGGGTGAGCTACACTTCCGGCAATTTTCGCTTTTTCGTGGGAGTTCAGGAACTAAACCCGCTGAATAGACGTTTTATTGTAGCAGTAAAAATGTGGTCGCCATCGAAATTATTTCTACAGAACAATTAGAAGGATGGATACCGTAAACTGACAAATGGCGTGACAGAAAGAAGTTTAGTATCCACACAGAGTCACGATTCGATTGGTTCTGGAACTGTAGGGCGGACAGGGTCATTTACTTGAATACACTCCCGCCTTTACTTAATAATGATGTACTGCTGATGCACGTGACAGGATGTATGTTATGGGATCACGATTGCATTGGATTACCCGTTTGTTTCTTGTTAATGGGGATATTAGATTTAATTATATTTTTACATGTATGCGTCAGCAGCTGAAACTTGATTTTACATAAGGCAGGATGTCTACCTAGTGGAATAAATATAAGTGATGCATTGTTATCAAGTGCCATGTCGACTGGCTTGCGGTGTGAATTTGAACCGTTTATTTCTTCTTGTTACTATCATTGATTGTGTATTTACTTTACAATAATAATGTCAAGAGTAAGTCCAAGTGAATCTTACGTCAAGTCCAAATTATCTGAAATAATTCAGACGGACTATATAGTTCAGCATTAACACAAACTACAGAAGTAATATAATTGGGGCGGATGTGGTGGGTGGGAGGGGGGGAGGGGATATGAAAGATTCAAATTTAGTCATACAGGTGAATTTTGTGTATATCTAAGTCGTAGGGTCAGTCTAATAGAGCAGGTAATTTTGGTGCAAATCTGAATCTCTAGGTTTGAAGTTTAGTAAAACAGGTAATATTGATACAAATCTGGATGGGGTCGTTCAAAGTTTGGTGAAACAGGTAAATTTGCTTCAAATCCGGGTAAGAATTTTCGAAGTTTGGTGAAGCTGTTTTCTCTAAAAGTCAAATCTGACTACATGCAACTGCTGCCTTGCAAGAAGATCAGGTCTGAACCAGGCCTGAACAAATCAAAGCTGAAGACTGATACTTCGTCCTCACGAAATTAAAAAAACACATTGTAATTCGCTGGAAGCGATAAAATAGGAGGTTTTGTTGTTCATGTCCTTGATATATCCAAAGATCAGGGGGAGAGGGGGGTGGGGGGGGGGGGGTCTTGAGGTAAGATGTCGGTTTCTGGACAGGAAGGTCTCGGGTTCAATTCTGCCAGTAGGATTATTGTAATAATATATATATATACATTGAATCAGTGGTTCCTACTCGGCTTTGCCCTCTCCTGATCTATAGGTAGCGATATCCCATGCCTAGCCCTCTCTGGGTAGTGAGATTCCATGTCTAGCCCTCTCTAGGTAGTGAGATTCGATGTCTAGCCCTCTCTGGGTAGTGAGATCCGATGTCTAGCCCTCTCTGGGTAGTGAGATTCGATGTCTAGCTCTCTCTGGGTAGTGAGATCCGATGTCTAGCCCTCTCTGGGTAGTGATATTCGATGCCTAGCCCTCTTTCGGTAGTGAGATCCTTTGCCTAGCCTCTCTGAGTAGTGAGATCTGAAGCCTAGCCCTCTTAGGGTAGTGAGATCAAATGCCTACCCCTCTTTTGGTAGTGAGATCCATGGCTAACCCTCTCTGGATAATGTGATCAAATGCCAAGCCCTCTTTGGGTAGTGAGATCCAATGCCTAGCTCTCTCTGGGTAGTGAGATCCAATGTCTAGCTCTCTCTGGGTAGTGATATTCGATGCCTAGCCCTCTTTCGGTAGTGAGATCCTTTGCCTAGCCGCTCTGAGTAGTGAGATCTGAAGCCTAGCCCTCTTAGGGTAGTGTGATCAAATGCCAAGCCCTCTTTGGGTAGTGAGATCCAATGCCTAGCTCTCTCTGGGTAGTGAGATCTAATGCCTAGCCTCTTTGGGTAAAGAGATCCAATGCCTAGCCCTCTTTGGGTAGTAAGATCCAATGCCTAGCCCTCTGGGTAGTGAGATCCAATGCCTAGCCCTCTCTGGGTAGTGAGATCCAATGCCTAGCCCTCTCTGGGTAGTGAGATCCAATGCCTAGCCCTCTCTGGATAATGAGATCAAATGCCTAGACCTACTTGGGTAGTGAGATCCAATGCCTAGCCCTCAATGGGTAGTGAGATCCAATGCCTAGCCCTCACTGGGTAGTGAGATCCAATGCCTAGCCCTCTCTGTGTAGTGAGATCCAATGCCTAGCCCTCACTGGGTAGTGAGATCCAATGCCTAGCCCTCTCTGTGTAGTGAGATCCAATGCCTAGCCCTCTCTGATAACTGCAAAAAAACAGTAACTCGCGCACGTTTAAGAGCCCTTGGCAGTTTACAATCGAAAAGACTAGGTCCAAAAAATGGACGCTGCCATGGCAAATTTATCAGCAAAAACCGATCCACGCTGATGGATCTCAGGCCGTGCACGTGGGTCAGGGTTCTGCTTGGATATTCTCCATATATCGAGGGGAAAACCGGGACGCCTGTAATTGCCTGGTGAGAAGTGATGATGATCCTAAAATAAATTCCCTGAATGTTAAGCTGTTATGTGTCTACTCACTTCAACTTATTTTTCAAAAATATATTTTCGTTGTATCGAGGCTGATGTCATATGTTTTATTGGTTTAATCAACTTACTTAACAAATTGCTTTTATTTCTTTCTTACTATGTAGGGGGAAAAAAACATGCGCTGATGAAAATTTCACAGACTTTCCATTAAAATAATGCATTAGACAACAACAAAAATGTAACAGATTTTCTACAGAGCACCAGATCGATATAAAATATTTAAAATTACATGTTTAGTTATTACAACTCAGAACGATTGTCATAAAAAAAAAGTAAAGTACCCCAGTCACGCCAAGTGGCGTATAGGGAATACGGTATTAGTATTCATAAATTTTACAGACCTTCGGCACATGATTTTTGGGGTAATGTGGTCGGTATTACGCCCGTGCCGCTTTATTTCCCAGACAAAAATCCGGTACCCATTAAAGGCTGGGTGAACCGGAAGCCGTCGGTTGTGCTCGAACCCTACCTCTTGTTCTTTGTAGTCCAATTCACTACACAACTGAGCTATTGCGGCTCCCGATTGTCATTAAACTGAAAGATATTTAAGTGAAATTTTCCAGGGTGAATGAAGGAGAGGAAAAAAGGAGATCGATATGGTCCCTCTCGTCCCCTCCTTTAACCACACCTTGTGGAGATTGTAAATAAAATGGTTTCATTTATATGGGCAGATGTGTACTTAGAGAGAATTATTGAGTGATACAAATCAAGTGAGTGTGGCAGTAAAGATATACACACTTGGTCATCCGCCATATATTTCTACTAATTATATTTTACTGGTTCTGTACATCAGAGTGAGATTAATTATTTTCAGCTATGACATTTCATTGTTTAATTCTGAACCTTTTATTTACACATGTTATACCTCTTTCTATACACGGCATCTTAGAATCATTCTTATTTCTTCGTGAGTTACTCTGTAACATCAATTGTGTGTGTTGTCATTTATGAGTTCTTTCTATTATTTTGACTTCATTTCTATTTGTTGTAAATTGTGTTTATGTTTGTTTCCCTTTGAATCGTTTAGAGACGAAACGTTAATTTGATCAGTCTCGCCTCTTCCAAAATAAAGAAAAACGGAAACATCTCATAGTTATTTTATTGCGTCTACAAATGATTTACCTCAGTACCACGTTGTTCTCATTGTGATTTCCACAGTTAGTTACATTATCACAGTTACGTAACCAGGAATGACTACATCACAGTTGTTCTATTTTCAAATAAAATAAAAACTCGGCAAAGACAGCTGATCATCGACAGATTCTATTAGTTAGGGCAGACTACACCAAAGCATTTGATAGACTGCACCATAATCAACTTATAGACAGCCTAAAAGATATAAATCTGGACGATACAGACATACGACTAATATGTAATTTATACTGGGAGCAAACAGCAATAATGAAATATAACAAAGAGAACAATACACCTATTGGTATAAAAAGAGAAGTAAGACAGGGCTGCACCCCATCACCAAACTTGTTCAATCTATACACTGAGAAAATCTTTAAAAACATCATAGAGATGCCAGGCTCAAACATTAATGGAAAGCTAATCAATAACCTAAGATATACTGATGATACTGTACTCCTAGCAGAATATCCTAAAGATCTAAAACAATTACTTAATGAAATAAACGTGACAAGCAAAAATTATTGATTAGATATGAATATCAAAAAGACTAAAACTATGATCATAAGGAAAGAACATTCTCAAGAGCTACAAATAAATATCACAGTTGTAGGAATACACCTGGAGACAGTTCAGAGCTAAAACTACCTTGGACATACTATAACCAGTGATGGAAAATGTAAAATTTAAATAAACAAAAGAATAAGTATGGCAAAAAGTAATTTTAATGCCATGAAAAGTATCATCATCATGTGCCATACCGGTTGGTGTAGGCGATCATGTCCTTCCCCAATTTTCTATCCACAGTATGAAAAGTATACTAACATCAAAACAAATAACACCATGGCTAAAAGTTAAGAATAGCAAAATGTTACATAATTCTCAATATTCCTGTATGGTGCAGGCACATGGACATTAGACAAGAAAACCTAACAGAAAATTTAAGCCTTTGAAATGTGTATTTATAGAAGAATAGGTAGAATTGGATGGAAGTGAAGAAAACAATCGATGAAGTTTTAAACAACTAAAGATGAGAAGAGAACTACTAAACTCAATTCAAACAAGACAAATGAGATTTTTGGGCCATGTTAAAAGACACAACAGCCTACTAAAATTAATCATGGAGGGGAAAATACAAGGTAAAAGAGGCAGAGTCAGACCTTGACTAAAATGAACGAGTAACATCAAAAGATGAACAAGTCAGCCAATGACAACCTGCACCATCAAAGCAAGAGACAGAGTGGAATGGCGCTCCATGGTAGCCTACCTTCGTTGCGGAAACGGCACTCAATGATGATGATGATGATGAGTTAGGGAAGCAAAATAATATCGTCGTCATGCGGCCAACAGAGACATTCATATAGAACCGTTTTGGAACTAATCCTTATATTAGTGTTAACGTTAAACTTGTGAATCAACCCTTCCCAGCTTCTATTTTTGTGTCTCTTGCACCGAAGAAACATAGAAACACGTGGTAGACATAATTTCAGCAATTTAAATGTTGTTGTTCTCTTTCCGATACACAAGAGAACTTGCAACAAGTTTCGAACAAAACGTTCATACAAATTCACTGCAGCCTGGTCTACTTACAGCTCTTCTGAACAACACGAATTTTACAGTTCACGTAATTAGCTGTAAACCTGCCTTGTTTCCCTACACGCTTATGACCAATTTATAAGGTTGATGTCTCTGAACTACTCTTTCGGTTGAGATTGAAAATGGTCACCTGCCAAGTTCTGATTGCTTTACTGTACTGAGTTTGTCTGTTTTTGACTTCACTGTAGTTAATTATTCAATTCGTTTTATTAGTATCTCCGTCACAATCGTCTACTCATCATCATCAAGTTGCATGTTCTTTGTTGGTGGGGGGGGGGGGTGGAGAGACATAACAGAAGCATAAAAATGCGATGCTGCTGTAAAGCTGATGATAATAAAGGTGAAAGGACATAAAAAGAAATAAAAACACGTGGCTTTGTATCCTTTGTAGAAAGTTGAATTCACCACAGCCCGTCTGAAAGAATCTCTGTGTCTAGCCTGATATTCAACTTCTTTTGTTGTCATGTTCAAGGTCTCTTTGATATCTTAAAAAATCTTCCACTTGGTCTGCCCCTGATGCATCGTCCTTGAACCATGTCTTCTATCAACAATCTTCTGCTGTTAAAGTTAATCCCATCCTTTGTTCTATCAGCACGTGGCCTTTCATTGATGTTCTTTAGAACCGAAACGGATGTAGTCAACAGGTTTTCTCACAGGCCGGTCTTAGCGAGAAGTCTCCAGTCACGTCGCTTCCAGGCACTGTATAGTTTCCTATTACTGCGGTCGACACAAAGTTCCTACCCGAAATCTATCTAATTGGTCCGTTAATAAAAAGAGAACTACTAAACACAATTGAAACAAGACAAATGCGATTTTTAGGGCATGTTAAAAGACACAACAGCCTACAAAAAAAGAATTCTTGGAGGGAAAAATACAGGGTAAATGAGGCAGAGCAGACCGAGACTAACATGGACGAGTAACATCAAAAGATGGACAAATCAGCCAATGACAGCCTGCACCATTAAAGCAAGAGACAGAGCAGAACGGCACTTCATGGAAGCCAACCTTCGTTACGGAGATGGCACCCGATG
This sequence comes from Megaustenia siamemsis, assembly GCA_032433765.1. Lineage (NCBI taxonomy): Eukaryota > Metazoa > Mollusca > Gastropoda > Stylommatophora > Ariophantidae > Megaustenia > Megaustenia siamemsis. The sequence continues at coordinate 44,893,324 of JAVIAB010000008.1, read as the reverse complement.
ATGATGATGAGTTGGTCAGATTATCGCTTGCGCTCTCTCGCGGTAAGGGGTTATACGTGCATAGTCTCCGTGGGCGTAACTTTTAATTACCAGCCCGTGGGTTTTGCCTTTAAATAGCCTTCTTACCTAAACTCTGTCATAATAACACTATATAACACCCCATCTTCCAGGGGAGCCGTGATACATTTGTGGTATGTGAACTGGACTACAAAGGACAAGAGGTTCGATCCTGATCGACGGCTTCCGGATGTAACAGTAATCTAGTGAAAGTATGGGGGCAGGTAACTTAGTTGTTACCCGCTTCTCAATAGATAATAGCAGTAACAAATGGTAGCGACTTCAGTGTTAGGACATTAATTTAAGTATGGAAAATTTCCAGCCAGATAACAAGTTGTAGAAACAAAGTTAAGGGAGTAAACGTTTATAGTAGGTAGTGGACACACAGAAGTGAGGAAGGAAGGTAGAATTATACAGAGAGTTTAGGTCAATGGAAATTTTCCAACAGCAGGTTGGGGAAATAACAATACGTGTATGATTTGACTACATGACTTTACTCTCCGGTAAACAGCTACCAGGAGGGGTCAAGTCATGAAGATGATGGTCACAAATAGTTTTTTTTGATACATTTTAGACTGAAGTCATGGAACTGTCAAGCCTTGGACATACGTTGAACTTTGAGTCACAGTTCGGAAACGGAAATTTGGCGGTGGAATTGTTGTAGTGAGAATTGAATGGCTAAAAGGGTCGCAAGTGGTCACTTTGCGACGGTTTGATTGGCTGTAGAAATGTCACACAAAGTGTGAGGTTGGAGCATTTAAACTTCAACACAATAGGTTTAAGACAGTTCGAGTTAGTTAGCCAGGAAGGAAGGAGAATTAGACAGTTAGTATAGTCAGGACAGTTAGAAAGTTAAGATTAGTATGTGAAGCCAGTTAGTTAGGAAGTTCGAATCTTCAAGTTGTAGATTAAAACAGTTGAGAACGTATTAAAAGAAGTTGATAGCAAGTAGTGAGTCTAGCAATGAGAATATGACCTTTAGTGTTGTGCAAGTGCTTAAGAGTAATTCAAGTTGTTTCACATTCATCATGAGCGTAAGTTGAATAATATTGTATACAATATATGCACTTGGGACTGATCATAGTCATCGGCGGTAGCCTCAGAGAAGTCCCGAATTAATTAACATTAATTTAAAATAAGCGCAACCACCACTAGTCGATCATTGTGCCTAGAGATATCAATAAACTTGATTATCATTATATATCCAGAGAAAGAGTCTGTCATGATTTACCTGTTGTGATCAACTAAAATAAATGTGATGTGCTGTCAAGAGAGTACAATGATAACATAAAAGAATAAATAACATTACAGCTCTATAACAATGTTCATTTGGTCGCTACCATTTGTTACTGCTATTATCTATTGAGAAGCGGGTAATAACTAAGTTACCTGCCCCCATGCTTTCACTAGGTTACTGTTACACCGGATTCACCCAGCCTTAAATGGTTACTTGATTTGTTTCTGGGTAGGTAAACCAGCACTGGATGTAATACCGATCACATTACCACAAAAATCATGTGCTGAAGGTCTGTTTAAATAATGGTCATTAACAACATATTCCCTATTCCCACTTGGCCTGATGGGGCTCTTTACTTTTACTTATTTATTTTTTTTTAGAATACCCAGACTTCCATACCTTCTTCTTCTGCTGGTTCGCAAAACTAGATGCGTTGTTTCTTTCGATTACTGTCTCCAGGGAAGAAGCCGGCCTCGAGACAGAGAGGTTGTGGGTTCAAATCCTGGCTACACCTGTTGGGATTTGTATTTATGATTTCTCTCTGCGGCAACCACCCCTGGTCTCAGCAGCGAGGCACGGGTTGAAACGTCCATTACTCATCGAAAGGAAAAAATATGAGTACCTCCGAAGTCGGAGTTATATGCCTGTGCGGCGAGAGACTCCTGTGCACACGGCTGCCAGGGAAAATGGATTAACACGCAAAATTCAGTTCCTAGTCTCTAGGGACTTCGTCAGAGGTAAAAGCTGGCGAACTAAACAAAAAAAAATGTATATATATATATGACTTTCGATAGGACACATCCATATTCGGCATGCAATTTTGAGTACCGGATTGCATTGCTGCTTCGATCCCTCCTAGCTTAGCCATACTGATTAGTCTTGTTTGAACAGCCACCGCTGAGAGGTGGAGTAAGGACTAGATCAGAACTGTTTCGCTCGTCGACCCTGACCTATGCTGGCAGCTATCAGTTAGTGACCGCTCTCAACCGTGGTGATAGACGACTTCCATTCCTACAGGGAGTAACATGTTAACAAATCTCGTTTGTCTTCAGATACAACTGGGACTGGATGTCGCAAAGTGTTAAATCAATACAAGTGTGGAACTGTTCAATGATTTAGAAATAATTTTGTCCAAAATTGAGTGATTGCTCAGTTGACATTTATACTCTGTGATTGTCTAAACCCAGAAGAAGATGGATAGATGCAGTGACAGAGACATGTAACAACAAAGGAAAATCACTAATTCAGACAGTCCGAGCAGCTGAAGAACGACAAATGATATAAACGACGACACCTTTTAGGTATCAGTGAAAAGAGAAAAGAAGAAGATTGTTTACGACAATACAAAAACAGATAACAACCAGCGGCGCTCGGATGGTACACAATGTGAGGAGGCTAGGACATCAGACTGAACCTTAGATTGATATTTATAACCTGACCAGTTACGACATATAGATTGTTGCACATTTACGCTATGTAAAATAGTTCCTTCAATTATTGACTTAAATTATTATAATTTACATTATTGAGTTTATTGCGGGTCATCATCATTTCACTCCGAACATGTCCATAGATACTCAGATCCCAACATCAGCAAGTCTCGCAGTGACCAGCGACTGGCGGCTCCTAATCTTCTGTGTTGGTTGATTAGTCTTCTGACACGCCCACTGAGTTTCTCGTTTCTGACTGTTTTAATTTGCATTCTAATATCTTAGTTATTAGCATTGCAAGTTAAAATAGAAACCATGGTTTTGTTGTTAACTAACTTATGTGACAGCTTTGTTCAAGTTGTGTATTTATATGACAATAGGACAACAGACAAGAAAATCACTGGAGTCTGTAGAAATGTAGTTTAACAGAAGAATGTTGAGAATACCATGGACAGCTAAGAAGAGTAATGAGAATGTTCTGAAATAGGCCAAAGCAGAAAGAGAGCTAATTTCCAATATTAGGAAGAAACAATCATCTTATTTTTGGCCATGTAATTAGAAGTGAATAGCTGGAATATATTGTAACAACTGGGAAAATTGAGGGACGAAGAGAAAGAGGGAAGCAAAGAGAAAATATACCAGACAGCTTAAGAGAATGGCTTGGCAGAAGGTTAAGAACAGAAATGATAAATAACTGTCGAGATCGAAATTTCTGGAGAGACATGATCACCTACGCCAGTAGGCCCGGTACTTGATGATGATGATGATTATATATATATATATATATAGGCAGTGCCTAATTTAAGGAGGAATGAATTAAACATGCCTCTTTCAGTCCATACTTTTAACTTTCTTTCCTTTCTCTTTCTTCACTTCCACGAGAGTCGAGGGAGATAACGAAGTTCGGGTTCTCTACTTTTAGCGTCTTCACTCATTGTCGATTGATGTTATTGTAGCGTTTCTTTGATGTTGTCTGCACCTCTTACTCTGGGTCTGCCTCTTACTCTTCTCCTTTCTCTTTTAATATATGCTTTGTATGGTAAGGAATCGCACGACATTTTGTTTCTACAAGGGTGCACCAGTTTATTTGTTGTTTCTATACTTCTATAGGTTACCATAAAGAGAGAGCGAAGAGACCAACTATTAATTAAACAAACCACTGTTGTCATGGCAACCAGGGAGTTGATTGCTGAAGTAGCCTAACTTGTTCGCGTATACATTACAATGTTGATGGATGTCGCTGTACTACATTGTATTAGATATGATCTCCATACACAATGATCCCTATCTATTATTATGCTGGAATTACTTGATTGTATCATGGCAGACTGATGCGGTTGCTGGTAGTGGTTGCGCACATGGCAGTTAATTCAATGAGCTGGAATATGATTGTGCTATGTGCTCTGAACACATATTAGGGGAGTCATGGCCTCTATTGCCTCACCTGAATATCCACCGCTATTACAAGCTGTTAAGAAAAGATGATGGTCATATGTTGGACACGTGATGCGGAGAGATAATAACAGAATAACAAAGCAAGCACTCTGTGGAAAACAACAGGTAAGAGGAAAAGAGGCCGACCTAGAGAGACACTGAGAAGAACATTGATCAGAGAGGCAAGAGCAGCAGTAAACGGCTCCCTCAATAAGATAAAGTTGCTTACATAGAACAGAGACAAATGGCGAGATTTGATAAAATATATTTAGAAGGATTGAAAACTGCAAGAATAAAAATTGAGATAAGAGAAAGAGTATCTGGGTCTATATCCTATGGGCCGGCTACGGCTCGAAAGGTCAATAGATAGATAGATAGATAGATAGATAGATAGATAGATAGATAGATAGATAGATAGATAGATAGATAGATAGATAGATAGATAGATAGATAGATAGATAGATAGATAGATAGATAGATAGATAGATAGATAGATAGATAGATAGATAGATAGATAGATAGATAGATAGATAGATAGATAGATAGATAGATAGATAGATAGATAGATGGATGGATGGATGGATGGATGGATGGATGGATGGATGGATGGATGGATGGATGGATGGATGGATGGATGGATGGATGGATGGATGGATGGATGGAGATAAGATAAGATAAGATAAGATAAGATAAGATAAGATAAGATAAGATAAGATAAGATAAGATAAGATCAGATCAGATCAGATCAGATCAGATCAGATCAGATCAGATCAGATCAGATCAGAAACAACGTGATAGCAAAGCCATTAAATACAACTGAGCCTTTTTTTTCCTACACATGTAACCTGTCATAACTCGTGTTTTCGCAGATGTTCTTGGTGTTTAAAGAAAATATAGAGCGGAGAACTAATTAGCAGACATCAATATTAGAATAAAACTGAAAAAAATACCTTCAATATTTTAACATATAAGGAACAACACTTCAGAGACTCACTTCATTTATTCGGTACATACGATGGGGTACTATTTTGGCACATGATTGAGTTATTGAGTTATTTGCGGGGCATCATCATTGCACTCCGAACATGTCCACAGGTGCTCAGATCCCCTCCTCAGCAATTCCCTCAGTGTCCAGCGACTGACGACTCCAGTTCTATGTTGGTTGATAAGTCTTCTTACTCGGCCACTAAGTTTCTCATTTCTGGCGGTGCCCAACTTAACTCCCATTATCTGCACATGATTATGCACATGTTATGGTCTTTTATGTAGAGAGTGCTGTCGAATTTAGCTTTGTGTCAATGGGGAGAGTTCTTTCTTTGATAATTGAGGAAATACCTGCGAGGCAACATCCATCTTTAGAGACATTTCTTCTGAGGATGTAGGCTGTATGCTCACATTTTCTCATGTGTGTATATACGCACACGTATGGGTATATATATATACATATATATATATATATATATATATATATATATATATATATGCGTATGTGTGCATGCGTATGTGTGTATTTATATACATATATGTGTGTGTGTGTGTGGGTATATATGTGCATATGTATATCTATATACATATATGTGTGTGTGGGTGTGTAGATACGTATAGACATTGCCGATGTCGCGGTGGTCGAGGTAACCTAGACAGTGTCCACCAACATCATTTTTGAACCCTTGAACCTGTTTTTGACCCACCCATCTGTTGGACAACCGCGTATTCAGCACCACTCGTTCTTTTTCCCTCTGAACACGATACAGGGAAGTCATTTTTATTGTTGTTCCTCGTACTGGTTCAATATGATTTTGTTTTTGGATGCTTCATTATTAGTTAGCTATGTCGAATTAATTCTATTTACTTACATTTGTGTTTGTGTGTGTTGTTTATTTGTTCCTGCTGAAAGCCTATTGCGCCGAAACGTCTTTCAAATTTACGTCGTCTAACAATGATTCAATGATTTAACCATACTAATTTTTTTCTATTTGTTGCTCATTCACAGTCAACTTTGCTGGATTATCTCAATTTTTTGCATTTCTTTTCTTTTGTTCTTTTGGTGACATTATAAAAATTATTTCGTTTACATTTAAGAGTTAAGGATATCACTCTTTGGATACATGTGGAGAATATCTAATTTGATTCAAAGGTTAATTTCTTCTTTTAACTCAAATGAAGATTCTCTAATTTGATTCATGAGGTTAATCTCTTCTTCAACTCATACGAAGAATCTCAAACTTGACTCATAAGGATTGTTTGTACTATGACTCATGAGGGTAATCTCTACTTTAATTATATGAAGGTAATCTCTACCTTGACACGCGAGGATAATCGTTAATTTGACTAATGAGAATAATCTCTACTTTGACTTTTGAGGATAGGCTCTACTTCGACTTGTGAGTGTAATCTCTACTTTTATTCATGGGGGTAATCTCTACTTTAATTCAGGGGGGTAATCTCTACTTTCATTCAGGGGGGTAATCTCTACTTTGACTTATAAAAGATAGTCTCTACGTTGACTGGTAAGGATATCTTCCACTTTTATATAAAATGTCACCCTTGACACTTGATTGAAAGGAGACAAATAATAATAAATGAGCTGAATGGCAGTGTCCCCTAGCGTTTGGCTTTTCGTGGCAAGGTGCTGTGCCATTGAGTACGGGTTCGATCCTGCTTCGGTCCATATATTGTTCTTTGTTTTTATTCTATTGCTGATTATTTGTCATTTTCTTTCCGAGTGCTGTAAACATACCTCTTCCTCTGAACTGATACACTTGGTTGAAACCGTCTGTTCAGACAAGAAGGTGATGTTTAAGTTGGTGACGTAACATTTGTTGGGCTGAAAGACACTAACATGCAATACCTAACACACAAACGTACGCTATTCGAAGGTCTCTGCACACAGTGATTAAATGTCAGAAGCGCTAGTACAGGAGGGTATTGGTACGACGAAGAAAAAGACAAACAAGAAAACAACAACAAGATAAAAAAGATGACGAGAAGCTGGAGAAGAGAGAAATTTAGATGAAGAGGTAGAACTTGAAAATATAGACGGAAAGAAGAGGAGGAAGAAGAAGCAGAAAGGTGAGAAAGAAGAATAAAAGTAAAAGGAAATAGAATCAGAAGAAGAAGGAAAGAATGAATTTAAATGAAGGAGAAAGAAACAGAAGTAAGAGTGAAGGAAAACAAAGAAGGGGAAGAGATGGTTAAAAAGGAAGAAGAGGAGAAATAAGTTGAAATGGAGAAGGAAATTTAGAATTAGACAAGAAGGAAGTAGGAGAAGAAAGGAAGAAATGAGTACAAAGGAGAAGCTATAATAAAAGATGAAGATAGCCCACGCAAATTAACGTAATTTATGTAATATAATACACGTAGTCTCATGTCGCAACAAAACCAATGCTCCGACAAATAACAAGAGCTACTGTAACGGTTTGTGATCTAATAATAATAAATATGGCAATGTGTTGTTGATGATTAATTTAAGAAACATAAACAATTAGCCAGTGCCAGCAGAAATGTGTGTATTATTATAACGGTTAAAAGAATATGTCAATATTATTGTTCAATATTATTGTTGTCTGAATCGATACGGCTGGGTCATAGATTCCTCCCAGTGCAGATTTGATTAGTGATTCTCGTTCTCCTGGCTATGTATGATTAATAAATAGAAAGTTGGAAACATCCAGGATAGTAACTTGATTACTTAGAAAAGACACTGATATGTAGGTGCAGTCAGATTTCTATTTGATTAGCTCAAGTTAGATTATAAAGTTATGTATTTAGTAGCTTGCTAATTAGCCAGTTAGTTACATAATTAGTTAAGTAATTAGTTAACTAGCTAGTTAGTAAGTTAGTTAGTTAGTTATTAAGTTTGTTAATTTGTTACTTCTGTAGTTAATTAGTTTAGTTAAATTGTTTACTGGTTGGTTAAGTAGTTAGTTAATTACTTAGTTCTTGGCGGTGGTTGGTTAGTTGAATAGTTAGTTCATCAGTTAGTTCGTTGTTCAGTTGGCTGCGCTGACAATATGAGTGCCACCAGGGACACTGGACGACAAAAGTCCACTAAGAAAGTGACTCTGAATCCGGAACCATGGAAAGACTTAAAGATATAGGTGAGAGATGCCAGACACCAACGGTTCGAATCTAAAGAAGACTTATCAACAAATACAACACCGTTGTTGTAAGTTTGCTACTCGTTGAGGGTCGTGACTTCACAGATCTCAGCACTGATGATCTTTCCGTCTATGTAATGAGGATGACTTAACACTATGGCTGGCTCGATTATTCAATCGTTGGTTCATTGGCTGGGTTATTCATTTAGCACTTAGTAATTAATTAGTTACAAGAGATATAGAAACAAAGTTGAACGCATTCGAAAATAAATGTCTAAGGAAAATACTTGGTATAGCGAGGAACGACTTCAAAATAAACGGGGAAATTAGAGAAATCGCCAATCAACCACTAATATCTTCAGTAATAAAGAAAAGACGATGGTCATATGTTGGACATGTGATGAGAAGAGATAATAACCGAATAGCAAAGCAAGCCCTCATGTGGGAAACAACAGGTAAGAGAAAAAGAGGAAGACGCAGAAAGACACTGAGAAGAACATTGATGAGAGAGTCAAAAGCAGCAGGAATCGGCTCCCTCAATGAGATAGAGCTGCTTGCACAGAACAGAGACAAATGGCAAGATTTGATAAAATATCTTTAAAAGAATTAAAAACTGCTAGAACAAAAATTCAGATAAGAGAAGGAGTATCTTGGTCTACGCCCTATGGGCCGGCTACGGCTCGAAAGGTCAATAGATAGATAGATAGAATTAGTTAGTTAAATAGTGAATTACATTTTAGCTAATTAGTTAGATTAAAAGATCTTTCATCACTTGCTTCAATATATGGTTGGATCGTTTGTTCCGTTGTTCGTTTGTTGGCAATTTTTGCTTGTTTTATATTTTGTTGGTTAGTTAGCTGGCTTTCGCGTTAGACAGTTAATAAATAAGCTGTTGAGAGAGAGAGTGAGAGAGAGAGGGAGATAGAGAGAGAATACGTATTTGTGAATGAGTTGGCGAGTGAATATGTGTATTACCATACATATATTGCACTGAGGATAGCCCTAAAGGTACTCTTGCCAGACAAAAACCGGTAAATGATTTCAAGCTAATAGTTTAAGTAGCTTTCTTGATAAACTAATCTTCATTACTTTCACTCTCTTCTTCCAGCATATTCGTGCCACATGTACAGCGAGGTAACTGATTGTAACAACACTGACTGTCCATATACTTAATAACAACATTGTGATGATGTGTTTCTTATTCCTTCGCGACACCGTTTCAACATACAGGCTAAGGAAAAGTACGAGACTTGAATCGGCTCACAGCACGAGATTATTCACCCGTATGTGCTCGGCGGCCGCCTATCCAGAAGTTGTAGGAGACTTCTGGATAGTGTGGCTTCAAGCATTGAAATTCAGGCTGCGAGGCGACGTTCCGCACCTTCCCAGAGTTATACCTGGTACCCATTTTTGCCAGCGGCTGGATCGACCGCGGGGGATGTTAGTTTAGCAAACACGAGTACAATCCACACTGCCCCCAGCGGGAATCGAACACGGGCTGTCCGAACGTCGGTAGTCCAGTCGGGTGGTTATCTCAACTAAGCTACCGAGGCTCCCACCTTATCTATATATGTCTCTGAAGCCTCTAATCTCTCGTATTTCTTATTTAGCTTATTTCTCCTATCACGTATTGCTTGTGAGAAACCTTGGTGAATGTGACTGATCAGAGCGGCCCGGTTTCGATTGCCGAATATCGGTAACTTTTGTTTTACCACGGACAAGCATTTGTGACTCAGGCAACCAAAAAATATAGGTACCATAGATCTTTTCTGAGAAATAAGGGCGGCCTAATGTGATGCCGATCATACCTTCCAGAACTGTGTCTTTGGTCATTAGAAAAATATTGACACCATATTACCAATATTCTATCAGGACGTGGGTGGAACATTCACTCGCAAAAATATTTATTTTTGTCCAAGAATGAGTTCCCAAGGAATTGATGCCTCTTCCATCCACTCACATACCAGCTATCATGTTTATAATCAACGAAGTTTAAACAGTCCACGTGATGGCTTCTTCAATGGAAGCCACTTTAAAAATAACCGTCCACGTTTTGATCACTTTGGTTTATTGGTTATTTATACAATATCACGGCTCCCATAATTTGTGTTATTATTCATTGCCATATAGAAGAATATGCGGAGGTGTTTTGTTTTCTATGAGAAACGTGTGTTTGAATATGTGCCTGAGGCCGTTATTGCTGACATCAAGTTCGTTGGAGAGACAACTAAATCGAGCGTCTTCAACGACCAGCTTCTGCTTTACAATTAGACCCGTCTAGGGTTACATGGAGACAGTGTGCTTGAAGTCCGCGATGGATCCACATAATCTTGCATAGTTAAATTAAGCAATAAATCTATCTGACTTTTAATCAATGCGTTAAAAGGTCGAAAATTAAAATCTATAACAAGATAACGAGTAGAAAGATATTTATCTTGGAAAAAAAAAACCTATTATCCTCGTCTTGCTCTTAGTAGCTAACCAGTTGAGAGGCTGGTCTCGAGAAATACTTTACAAAAACAATTGACATACTTCAAGGACTCCATGTGATTGTTTGTCGATGTCAATGCTGATACAGTCTTGAGGTTGTAACAGTCGAAAGTACATGTATCTCTAACAAGTTATAATGATAACCAAGGATATCGAGCTAGACGTGTGCACATATTGTGAGCTACTAGAACCTTATATGTGCATGACTTTATCATTCTCTGAGAACGACTAAGCGTAACAAATATTTATACATCTCTATCTGAAACCAGCTGTAGCAGGAAATTTGAGTTAAAAGAGGACATGTTAATAATATAATAAAGAGTTTGTTCGGGATAAGTTGACAGAGGAGAACACAGTACACTCACCCAATGAACTACAGAGAACCTAAAATCATTATAGGAAACAAATACAGAACAAACTGAAATCAAACGCTGCAAATAACTGACATGCAAGATCCGATACATATGCTGCCGCGGCATGCCTAGACCTAAGAAAAGACCACACCATTTGCCGTCTAGGAGGGATGTCCGACGATTACCGCTCTAGATGAAGGGCTCAGACCACAACCAACTATAGATATACAAATGCCCGCGGGCAGAAAGTAAAACCCAAAAACCCTCCATCTCGCGTGACGTTATTCGGCTTTAGAAGCTATAGCTGGCTGACGTCACTCTACCCACAACCACCCCTGCTTCTAAAGCTCATGAAATCACTCTAGTTGGAGGTTCTCTTGAAATTTCCTGTCAGTACATAGGCTTCTGTAAATTTATAGATGGCTATGCTCAGACTAACCTTCTTTCATGCAACATTTATGTTGAACTTCGACCTCAAACCTGGTCCAGCGACATAACACACACAACACCAATTGTGGGAGATAGATCCGGAGAGGGCTGCAAGTTTTGTCCTGGTGACAGGTGATACGACATAGCTTGACCAAAACCTTCTCGAGCACGTATAGAGAGAGAGAGAGAGAGAAAAAGAAAGAGTGCGATATAGGAGGACCTCGTCGAAAAAGTAAATTAAAGTAACCCCGTCACGCCAAGTGGCGTGTAGGGAAATATGGTGTTAGTGACCCTATATTTTACAGACCTTCAACACATGATTTTTGGGGTAATGTGGTCGGTATTACGCCCGTGCTGCTTTACTTTCCCATAAAAAAATCCGGTACCCATTTAAGGCTGGGTGAACCCGGAAGCCGTCGGTTGGGATCGAACCCTACCCCTTGTCCTTTGTAGTCCAGTTCACTAACCACTGAGCTATCGCGGCTCCCACCTCGTGGAAAGAATTTCTTAATTTAGTCTCCTGGAATGATCGTGCCGAAGGGATCTCTCAGTTTATTAAAGAGGTCTCGAAGCATGAGCTACCTAATAAAATGAGTATAGCAAAGGTATCTGTGAGAACAAGTGTTATTCGTCTATGGGCGTCTAGACTCGAGAGTCACTTTATATAATCAAGGCATTGTGAATATTTCCGGGAGTCGATGAAATCAAGTTTGTGTAAAACGAAAAGGGCGGTGACACGCATACATTTGAGAACCTCTGATGTCAAGCCGACACTTTGATAAATGTTTTTTAAACTTCAGTGAGAATGCTCCGGGCAAATGAAATAATGTGAAAAATAATGTTCAGTTGAAATTGAATATTTGTCTTATTGTTTGATGCTTGTGGATAATCAGACATTAGGCTCTAATCTTGTCTCTGACAGGCGGCAACTAATTTTAGATAGCTGACGTCGGTCTCAAAACTTTCTTTTTATATTTCAAAACATTTTGAAAACTTTAATGAATAATAGAATAGATGAAAGCTTAAAAAAGGAACAAAGGTTTCGTTGACAGAAGAGGTTGTAGAGAATGTTACATTATGGGAGAGAATGATTATGTTGTTACATTATGGCGAAGAGATTATAAACTATGGCGAAGAGAATATATAATATGGCCAGGAGATTATAAACTATGGCGAAGAGAATATATAATATGGCCAGGAGATTATAAACTATGGCGAAGAGAATATATAATATGGCCAGGAGATTATAAACTATGGCGAAGAGATTATTATTATTTTTTCCGTTCGCCAGCTTTGACCTCTGACGAAGTCCCTAGAGACTAGGAACTGAATTTTGCGTGTTAATCCATTTTTACCTGGCAGCCATGTGTACAGTGGTCCCTCGCCGCACAGGTAGATAACTCCGACTTCGGGGGTGCTAATATTTTTTCCATCGATGAGTAATCGACGTTTCAAGCCAGACCTCGCTGCTGAGACCCCATCCCTGGTGGTTGCCGCAGAGAGAAATCATAAATAAGAATCCCAACTGGCGCAGCCGGGATTTGAACCCACAACCTCTTTGTCTCGAGGCCGGCGTCTTTTCTCGAGACCAATCAGTCCCCCAAAGAGAATATAAATTATGGCAAAGACATTATAAATTATGGCGAAGATATTATAAATTATGGCAAAGAGATTATAAATTATGGCGAAGAGATTCTTCCTCTTCTGCGATCATGGCTCATTCAGACTAGGATTCCGGACTTTTTTATGAAGGCTGCTGTCTGTTTAAGTGATTCGGTTGCCCCGTATAGTTTCTCTTCCAGGGAGGTGGGTGTGGACCACATTGTCCTTCTCAGGTCTGTGTACTGGGGGCAATCCTGTAGAACCTGTTTTGTTGTCATGTTATCCAGTGTACAGTGGCATTGGCTGGTCGTTCCTATTTTGTTTTTGTGAACATGTGTGAAATTATAAATTGTGGCGAAGAGATTATAAACTGTAGTATAAGATTATACATTTCTTATAACTGCCCTGCAGGGGAATTAAAAAAGCATGTGTTGTGAGATAATAGCAGGATCAAGATTATCATGGAAGCGATTATGAAAGAAAATAAAATTCAGGATTATTAAATAAATATTATTTTATGTGACAGAAGCTTCAACAAAGAAACACACAGTGGCGCGCACGAAAACGAGAAAGCGGGCAAACTCGCAAAAGCATGTGTGAGCTTTCAACAGTCGAACCAACTCCAAAGCCATAAAGACAATCCTGGAACGAGATAGGAAAACAAATGAATAGTGTTATATGGTATATTATGAGCCCTTACATGACAGCTTAACTCTTTCAGTATTGAAGGTTATTATCAATTTTGCGGTAGAGATTTCAGAGAGAAAATTGGTCATGTTTTTAAATATTAATTGACATGTTTATATTTATCTAACGCTACCCATCAGGGCTGATGAACTCTAAGAACACAAATATAATCCGCGAAGCAACTCTGCTTGACAAACTACGGATAACTCGTGAATACCTCGAATGCACCGTCTTGTTCGTGACCCACGCTGGTTTAAACGTCTAAATGCATGGCAGTAGCTTATCACTGAAGAAGAAGTAGAAGAAGTAGAAGAGGAAGAAGAGGAAGAGGAAGTTGAAGAGGAAGAAGAAGAGGAAGAAGAAGTAGAAGAGGCAGAAGAAGAGGAAGAAGAAGAATAAGAGGAACAAGAGGAAGAGGAGGGAGAAGAAGAAGAGGAACAAGAGGAAGAGGAGGGAGAAGAAGAAGAGGAAGAAGAGGAAGAAGAGGAAGAAGAAGAGGAAGAGGAAGAGGAGGAAGAAGAAGAGGAAGAAGCAGAAGAAGAGGAAGAGGAAGAAGAAGAGGAGGAAGAAGAAGAGGAAGAAGCAGAAGAAGAGGAAGAAGAGGAGGAAGAAGAAGAAGAGGAAGAAGAGGGAAGAAGAGGAAGAAGAGGAAGAAGAGGAAGAAGAGGAAGAAGAAGAGGAAGAAGAGGAAGAAGAGGAAGAAGAAGAGGAAGAAGAGGAAGAAGAGGAAGAAGAAGAGGAAGAAGAGGGAGAAGTGGAAGAAGAAGAGGAAGAAGCAGAAGAAGAGGAAGAAGAAGAGGAAGAAGAGGGAGAAGTGGAAGAAGAAGAAGAAGAGGAAGAAGAGGAAGAAGAGGGAGAAGAGGAAGAAGAGGAAGAAGAGGAAGAAGTAGAAGAGGAAGAAGAAGAGGAAGAAGAGGAAGAAGAGGAAGAAGAGGAAGAAGAGGAGGAAGAAGAGGAAGAAGAGGAAGAGGAAGAAGAGGAAGAAGAAGGTGGAGGAGTAGAAGCTGAAGTAGAATAAGCATAAAGAAGAAAAAGACGTTGAAGAAGAAGGAGACGAAATACAAAAACAGAAAACAAACCACGGGTTGTTGTTTCTTGAAAGTTGATATGTTAAAAAAATTAAGTTAAAGTTCCCTCTATGCCTTGGTAGGAACATGTACCGCCAACAAAGAGCGCCCTTAAGAACTGGAAATAATTTGGAAATGTTTCAACAAATAAAACATGTGTGCTGTCACCAGATTTGTTTAATATGTATAGTGAGAGTATTTTAAGATCCATCAGGGGCATGCCTGGAATAACAATCGGAGGCCATAAAATAAACAATCTAAGGTATGCTGATGGTGCAGTCTAAATCGCTAAGAGTGAAAATAAGTTACAAGAAATGTTAGACATTATAGTGAAAGAAAGCAAAAATAAAGGACTCAGCCTTAATAGCAAAAAGACAGAAGTAATGGTAACAACAAAGAAAAAGACATCACCTCAGTGCAAAATAAAGACAAGTGGAACAATATTAAAACAGGTAAATGAATTTAAATAGCTGGGGATATTGTTAACCACAGATGGCAGACGCAGAATGGCTCAAGCAAAAGCAGCTTTCCAAAAAATGAAGAAGATACTGTGCAATCCATTTTTGACAATATAAACAAGAAAAAGAGTTCTTAAATGCTATATAGAGCCAGTCTTAACATATGGATGTGAATCATGGACAATAGGACAAAAGACAAGAAAATCACAGGAGGTTGTAGAATTGTGGATTTACAGAAGAATGGTGAGAATACCATGGACAGCTAAGAAGAGTAATTAAAACGTTCTGAAATAGGCCAAAGCAAAAAGAGAGCTAATTTTCAATATTAGGAAGAAACAAACAACTGGAAAAATCGAGGGACGAAGGGAAAGAAGGAAGCAAAGACAAAAAATACCAGACAGCTTAAGAGAGTGGCTTGGCAGAAGGTCAACAAGGGAAATGATAAATAACTGTCGAGAGAAAAAGTTGTTTTATAGACATGATCACCTACGCCAGCATGCATGGTGTTTGATAATGATGGTGTTATATACTTGCTATTGATAAATATCGATATCACTCTCACGGTTAGAAGTTCACGGTTCAAATTTCCAATGGAACTATGATATTTCTAGTGTTCCTGATATCTTTGAGCAGCTGCCTAATACTGGTCTCATCACACACAAAAATAAACGCACGTGGCCAAACCACACAAACATCTCAAAGTATAATACAGGATGTCCACGTACTTGGTCAATTACTTATTCTTGATCCATAAACACTCGCATAAAGACTAAGCTGTTTTGATGTTACCAAAAATATATCAAGTGAAGCAACAAAACATCAAGGGAACTGGACTTCTTATTTATATTAAATATGCAACAAGTGAATGGGAGCCGCGATAGCTCAGTGGTTAGTGAACTGGGCTACAAAGGACAAGGGGTAGGGTTCGATCCCAACCGACGGCTTCCGGGTTCACCCAGCCTTAAATGGGTACCTGATTTTTTTTCTGGGAAAATAAAGCGGCACTGGCGTAATATCGACCACATTACCCCAAAAAATCATGTACTGAAGGTCTGTAAAATATAGGGTCGCTCTTCTTCTCCTTTTCTCTTTTCACTGATACCTAAAAGGTGTCGTGGTTTATATCATTTGTCGTTTTTGAGCTGCTCGAATTGTCTGAATTAGTGATTTTCCTTTGTTGGGTCACTAACACCATATTTCCCTATAAGCCACTTGGCGTGACGGGGGTACTTTACTTATTTACTATGCAACAAGTGAAAAGATCAATTGTCTGGTCCCAGTGGAATATCTGTCTGTCTTGTCTGTCTGTCTTGCCTGTCTTGCCAGCCTGCCTGCCTTGCCTAATTGCCTGTCTTGCCTGCCTGCCTGTTTGTCT